>QJNY01000287.1:0-104251 GCA_004155945.1 Monosporascus sp. mg162
CCCCCCCCCCCCCCCCCCCCCCCCCCCCCCCCCCGCCCCCCCCCCCCCCCCCCCCCCCCCCCCGCCGGAGATGTCAGGTACAATAATTATATTATTCTTTATCAGTACTGAACTGCCAGTTTGGATTAGTGAATCCTTTCTCGTGTCTACCCATCGAGCAGGGCCACTCTTTCTATATATATATAGCAAGCAGTTAGTCTTGGCAGTTGCCAAGAAATTATATCTGACGTCTCATAACTTTCTGTCGGATTTTGAATCATACTCATCTGTGCCAGAGACTGGGTTTCTTTTGCGAGGAAGGCGCAATCGACTCACTTATCATCTTTGGATCCTAAACAGTGACCAGGTGTAATGCAAGGCACCAGGTGCCTAGGTAGGTGATTTCGTGGTTCATCTTGGTTCACCTGTACGACTAGTTAAACTAACCGCCATGCATTCTAGGAACCACCTAACCCTACCATATTGATGCCACATCACCCTATTGAATAACTTTTCCTCCCGCCGAATTGGTACTAACTACAGTCGATTTACTCTTACCATAACCATATTATTCCATATCATACAGCCAAGCCCAGCAGCGATTTTTCGTGAAACTCATTCGGACTTCAACGGCCCAAACTGCCTCAGAACTGCCACAACGGCCCAAATTTGCCCAACACTACCATATGTCATTCACGCTACCATGATCTGATGGACCACTACCGAGAAAAGCGCCAATACCACTATCATCAGTTGGAGGTTTAACGCAAGAACGACGTAGAGTTCGACGTGACTACACAGATTTATGTGATGACGCCGGTATTCTGTGCTGTGACATCGAAGCACTCGACATCCCTGTTGTAAGAGCCCTATTATCTTGGGCACATTCATTAATAGCCAACAAACATCACAGATGGACATAGCCAGAGTGAGGGCGAATTCCCCTTTGATTATGTGATTCTGAAACACGTCCACTCATGAGCCTTCTGGTAGCGCCCGAATAACTACGCAAGTCTTTTATCGAGCCTACATCGAATATGGAACCGATGGACTCTCTAGCGACAACCTGCTCTCTGGTCAATATCGGCTCAGCACTTAAGTTTTGGGCAACCGTCCTGCGAGTTCACCTGCCTATGTCCTACAACTGGGGGTGGGGGAGCAGCCACATATACCCTTCAGCTCCTTTGTCCTTGCAATCCTAGGACTACAAGTCAAAGCCTTTTTGTTCCTTTCAGCGTCTTTTCAGCGTCCTTTTCAACAAATCACAACATCTGCTGACGCCAGAAAATAATTAACCACGCCAAAGACGGCCTTTCATTCTGTATGGCGGATCCTAATACTTCGCTGGGCCTCATCTAATCTCTAATAGGGACCAGCGACTGGCCGAAAGCGCAACGTTAGTTATGCTGTCCAAACAGTTCGAGTCACTATTGACCGTAACCAGCGATCGCCCGCCGACGAGGCTGACAAAGCTGAGAAGCCGACACCCTACAAGATAGGGCATTAAACCCGCCCTTCGGACGATGGTTACTGAGAGCAGCTATCTTCGGCCTATAGAGAGGGACAAGGGAGGTTTGTGTAGACGTCCCACTCACCCTAGGGTCCTGTACCTGATTCACCTCGTTTAGTGGCATTTGGCCAAGAAAGAGGTAAAGTCCCCTGCCTATTTAGACCTCGACAAAGTTATTGATAATGCAATGCAGGATGAGACGAAGATGGCCGCCGTAGGTGCATGGAATAGGATTGTAAGCACAACGTAGAACACTGACACCTATTTAGATCCAATTTGCCAAGGCCCAGGTAAGAAGCATCGATGTGCTGCAAAATTCCCGTTCAATATATTTTGACGCTTGGGGGTATAGTGGACATACCAGCTCTTCCAGGTGGGAAAACCCATTCCGCAACCTCAATCTCCAAATATTAATGGGGTATAGGAGCATACGAAAAAAGCTGCTGTGAGTTTCATATAACCGCTATCACCGCTTAGAGTATCTTCCTAAACATCTACTTCATATAGGAACACAGCAAGAGCGCAGAGGCGGGTATTGCTCTGTTCTCGGAAAGTCGTTCATATTAACAGAATGTAGACGGCGCCGAGTAAGGAGGTAAATAAGATTATCCTCCGTTATGTATTTAAACACATTCTTAGGGGCATCTCATTGCAGGCCTCAATGGCACATGTACGTGTGAGTCCTATTTATCATACAGGTCGCAACTTTAAATGCTAACGCTTCAATTAGGCCGCAGTAGAACGTCTACTTGCTGTTAGTAGCCCCTAATACTCCTTGCACTGAGCATACCATGCCGCAACTAGCAGTGTGATGCCTACTAACATTGTGTTAAGGCGGACGCAGACCGCACCGCCGCTCTTCCAGTAAGTGGGATTCTATGATTACTGACATGTTCCACAACCATCCGTATCATTCTGGGCAATGAATGAATTGACGTTATTTCTGTCGCAGAATAGGGGTTGCTTGCTTAGTCATCAAGCCCCAGGGACCTATAGGCACCCCACAACAACGTTGTTGTGGGGCTCCCACAAGTATATATAAAGCTTTCTAGTCACTGCTCCCTAGAGCACGATCTATCCATGACAATTATTACTTCCTATACTTTATGAAATCTTTTCCGCGATTAGCTTAATTGTAACAGTTATAAACCCAGTACTTTAATTACGCAAAATAACTGTAATTAAGTTAATTGTAACTTTTTTTTTATTAATTTAATATATCTTACTGCCTATAATATATCCGACCATCTTATCTTTAAAGACGTAATCCTTAAAGATTACTTTATTTACCTTAATTAGTTTTTATTCTTATACTTTAACGCTTTTTTACGTAATGTTTAGCATTTAATTAACCTAGATATATCCGATATTAATCGTTTTACGGGCCTTCGGAAACTTTTTACGCTTAAAAAATATACCGAAAAAATTAACGTTCGATTAAAAAAGCAATATACGGAAACTTTAGCCGCATAATAAAATATTTATAATAATCCCGATTAACGTAACGTTACGCTTTAAGCTTTTAAGGAACTAAAAGCCGCAAATTTAAAAGAATAATATAAAATAAATTTTAAACGTTTTACAAAAAATATCCGAAAAAAATCCTAAAAAATTTCCAAAATCGACGCCAAATATATCAACATTTAAACGTAAATTAATGCAATAATAAAAAGTTAAATCCTTAAAAACGTTTAAATTACCTTAATTATTTAAGGAAAAATTACGATTTAAGATTTACTTAAAAAATTAAAAAATTAATTCGTTCCTTTTAATTTAAATACTATTACGACAGTATGCGAAAAATACCGTAAAACTTTACGTTTAACCGAAATAAGCTATATAAAGCTTAATTAATAATACCGCACCTAATTTTCCGCCTATATTTAAGCAAAAACATATAACCTTTAAGAAATTAAAAAACCGTTTACGGCAAAGGATTTCCTAAACGTTATAACGAAACGGCTCGTACTAAATTAAAGGTAAAGGAAATTTTTTAACCTTATTCGGAATAATTCGCTTAACAAGCTTACCATAACCTTAAAAAAATTAAGCGCTTAGTTTTCGGCTATATATTACGAAAACAAGCTGCGGGCCGAAACCAAAGATCCCGGGATTTTCGTAACGTTAACGTAAAAATCGCCTTCCGAATCGGGATCGTCGCCTTACCCAAGTAAAAATTCTTTTTCGTTAAAGGCGCTTAAAAATAAGGGCAACGGTAATAAGTATTCCTGTTTTGTTACGTTAAATAAGACCTATCGATAGGAACCTATTAATTATACCGTTTTGCGTTTCGTAATTACGGAAGTAACTATTCGAAAAATCCGTTACGTTAGCCCTAAGAAATAAAAAAGGATTCGCGAACGTTTTAAGCAAAGCAGGTAAAAAAAGTTCCGCAATAACCTTTAAAAACTCCTTAAATAAAAAGAATTAATCCGTAAGGTTATAAAACGATTAATATCTAACACCAATACGCAGTTCGGCAATATCATTACGGCGCTTATCGACTCTTATATCCTAAATGCCCTTAATCCTACTCCAGGGATCTATATTATTATCCACTTCGGTAAATACCCTTTATTACAGTTTACCTTAATCGATAATTATAAAGTTCGGCACTTAGTAAATACCTAAAATTTGCTTATCTTTAGCCTTTTTATACCTGATTTTACCGGGGAAATAATGGAAATTGGAACGTCGTCGATTCCGATTAATGGCAAAAGGTAAAAGGTAATCAAAAAAGCATTATTTAAAGCTTTTGGAAAACTAAAGCATAATTTCATTTTTAACAATGTAATAATAATAAATGGTTTTTACGTTAATATCGTTTCGGAAACTTTGCTTCGTAAAGTTAAGATTTAATATTACGGCTTGGATTATTTTTTTTAAAAAAAGAAAAATTATTAAAAACGTTATTTTTGCAAAATTTATTTAAGTACATAACTTAGCTTTCCTTAAATATAACCCGTTATCCTTTTATTTAAGCATTTTACTAATAATTCCGTAAAGCCCGGCAAGTATTTTAATATTTTTAACGATCAGTAAAAAAAAGGAAAAAAAGCCGTAAAAACGATCGAGAAATTACTTACGTCCCCGTAATAAAACAAAGGGTTTTTAGCATTTTAAGTTTGGGCATTTAAAACTTATAACCTTAAAATCGTTCGTTAAAAACGTTAAAAACGTTATAATTAACGGGACGGCACGTTTGAAATATAAGATATATATTTACGTATATACCTTTGAAGTAATTTCTAAACGTATGCCCGAAAGCCGAACTTTTAAACCCTTTTGGCGTATTTTATGGGATTATTTCGATTTTTTTTAAGGTACGATAGCTTTAATTAACTTCTGGTAATTAAAAACGAATATAATAAGAAGCTTTTCGTTTTTTTAACAGCCGATCGTTTTTAAAAAAGGGCGTTCCGCATTATTAAGAATTTCGAACGTTAAGTACGTAAGCAATATAAGTTTTTTATTTGCAAAATTAAGCAGGATAATAACATTAAAACGATCGCGATAAACGAACTTACAACTTATTAAATATAATATACAAAGGAAGGAATCGAGCTTAAAACTTTTCCCTTATATATTAAAAAACCTGTAAAAAAAAGCAAACGGGTAAATTAAAAATTAATTAACAAAGCTTTTAAAATAAGGCTAGGAATAAACCTTTTTAAGGACTTATAACTAGAAACGGTAAAAGCAACGGTATAGCTTTATAATATAAGCCCGAATTACGCGTACAATTTGTTTTTGCTTAATAAGGTACTTGCTCGCTAGTTTAAGCAGTACTTCCGTTAATATAATCCCGTTATTATAAACGTGATTACGGCAGATTTTAAACCCGATTAGTTTGGGATTTTCGTATATAACGTACGAACGTATCCGTTAACAAAAAATCGAAAAGCTAAAAAAGGAAAGCGAATATAAAAAATAAAACCGAAAGCTTATATTAATTATTTAGTAAAATACCGAACTTTTAATATTTACCGAATATAGGTACCGGAATTTCGTTAGGTTATTATTATACGTAACGTTACATTCGACAAAAATATTTTTTATTAGCTAAAGAAAGAAAGAAAAAAAACGGTTGCCTTAATTATTAACCGAGGGTTCGTAAACGATTTTTATATTTCCGAAAACCTGGTTAAAAAAGATCCAGTTTTTAATATGCTTAATACGTAAAATAACCTTTATATTAATTATAGCATTTTAAAAACCGTAAAAAGCTTTGCTTTCGAAAAAGATTTAACGGGTAGCCAACCGGAAAATTAAAACTCGGAGGTAAAAAAGCTTTTAAGTAAAGCTAAAGTTAATCGTAAATTTTTAATCTTTAAAAATACTTTTAATCCGGAAAATAAGGTTTAAGGAAACGTTTAAAAAAGTAAAGGTTAATTATTTACTGAATTTTTTTAATTATTTGTTGGAAAAATTAAACCCGTAAAATTTCTGTAGGCTAATAACGAAAATAAAGGTACGGAAAAAGCTTTTCGGGAAATATACTTAACGGGATTTATAAATAAATTAATTTACTTGCCCTTATTTGGAGTTAAATTCGGGATTTTAATAGATAAAAAACCGCTTAGTAATTAATAAAATTTTACCCCGCGTATTTTTAAGTTTTAAAAAAGCAAAAGAAAGTAACCGTAAGTATTTATTTACAAAAATAAAAAGTTACGGAAGCGGGAAAATCCTAATAACATTAAAAATAATAGCGTTCGTTTAGTAAACGTTACCGTAATTTATGGAAATAACGAAATATATTTAACCTTAAATCGAAACTAGAAGGAAGTTATTTATTTATTTCCGTTATTACAGTATATAGCAAAATAAGGATACGAAAAATTATATATTTTCTATATAATAATTACGGTAAAAGCGTTACAAAAAAACGTTAAGTAATTTGGCGTTATACTTAATAAAGCCAAAATCTATAGGGATTAGCTAAAAGCCAAGCCGCCGAAGTATTAAAAAAATTTCGAAAAATACCCTTTAAACGAAACTTTTAAGAAAAACGTTAAAAAAGAAATTTATGCGTTTATAAAGCGCGGGGTATAAAAGGAAATACCGATTGTATAAATTAAGTTTAAGCTAATACCTTTAAAGTAAGTATTTATATATAAATTCGATAAAAATAATTAGTTAAAACGTTGCAAATTATATATTTACGTACGTAACGATTTTTAAAAAGCCGATTCGATTATTAATATATATATTGTTACGTTTACGGTTAAATTTTTTAAAACTATTATACTTATAATTATTAAAAAGGATTTAAAAATTCGTTAATACGATATAAAAATAACGTTTTTAAACGTTATCCGGAAGGGATAAATTTTAATAATTTGCGCTTTTTTAAACGGCTTTAAAAAAAGCGGTATGTACACGGAAATCGAAAAAGCTTTATATGGGCTTAAAAATTTGCCTTTGTTATGGTATCGGGAATTTTCTATTACCTTATAAAAATTAAGATTTATTTTATTTCCAAAAAAGCCGTATTTATTTTACGACGAATAACGTACGGTTATTTTTATGTTTTTCGTTAACGATTTGTTATTTTTTTATTCCCGAAAATATTAATTTAAGGCCGATTAATTAATTTAAAGGTTAAAAGAAATATACGAATTAAAGGATTAAAGCGAAGTAAGTTGGTTTTTTGGTATTCGAATAATTAAAATAAATCGAAAAAACGGATTATCCTGGTATATAACTTTTATATCGAGAAAATCGCTATTCGTTTTAGATTAATAAATAACGCCTACGTGCCGTTAACTTTTTTAAGGATTAAAAAGTTTATTTTTAATAATAGGATAATTTTTAAGGAATAAATTAAGGGTTATTAAAAGCATATAAGTTTTATTTTATATACTATAATAATAATCCGTTTAAACGTAACTTTTATTATATCTTTGTTATTAAAATTCCTGATAAATTTATTAATTAAGTATATTAAAGTTGTTAATAAAGTAATCCGTTATTTTTATTATATACGATTTTTCGCGATCGTATATAAGAGGATAAGTAAGGAAGTTTAAATTTTACTGATTGCTGGAAACGCGTTATTTGCCGATGATCCAAAAATGCGGCGTTTTTTTAAGGTTATATAATAACCCTTTTCGGAAAAGCGATTGTATAAAAGGTAATTCGTTAAGTGATTATAATAACTTTTATAATAAAAGTTAAGCTATTTACGTTAAAATATATAGCCAAAAAATTTATAATTTTTAAACGCTTATTTTACGATTTAAAGTTAAAATTAAGCTAAATTTAAAATAATTTTTGCAATAATTAATAAACGATTAAATTAGTAATTAGGGAAAACGAAAAAATTATTATTCGGTTATATTACGTAAACGTATAAAATATGTAATTTCGTTAAAAGCAAAGCCGGAAATTATTTAACGTTATTTATTTATTTATAAATAAAATATTTGCTAATAAATTAATAAAGGTTTTTCCTAAATAATAATTTAAGCATTTTAAGTTATTTCTTAATTTATAGAACTTACGGTAAGTACGTTTAGGAAATTATTAAAAGCAAACAAAATAAAATACGTAACATTTTATTAAAGGTTCGAACCTTAAAAGTAAACCTTCCCTAACTAATTAAAAAAAAAAATTTATTGCTGTTATTGCTGCTGCAGCAGGAACAAATTAAGGATCTACCTAACAAGGGCCAGTACCTACGCGCGTACGGCGGCAGGGCCACCGGCAGGAGCGGCCTGCTGTTCTTACTGCTGTTACTGCTTCCCTTATTTTTCCTTTCCTTCTTTTCCCTTTAGGAGCACGCGAATCGACGCGCGCAGGCGGTCGATATCCTGTGATTACAGTTAGCATTTTCCTAGAAGCACGGAAACGGGGCAAGTAAGGGAAGGAACCTACACGGCGGGGGGTTTCGTTCTCGAGGGCTTCTACGAGGCATACGGCAAGCGGGCGGACGTTGGCAGGGCTGCGATCAGCGGTTAGCAAGGGAAAAAGCTCCAGGGGGAACAGAAAAAGTATATATACCGGAGTGCAGGTATGCCTAAAGGCATAGCGCCAGCAGCGACTGCCTACCGCGGCGTCGAAGCATACGCCGTTAAAGCGCCCGGCGAGCGCGGAATGCAGGCAACCGAGGTAGGGCTCGGCGCGGCGTGCGCCCTACGCGGGACGCTGGCGCAAAGTACGCCCAGGGGTCTCAGGGGCGGCGCGAACCGCAGGCTTAGGCGTGCGCACAGGCGGAGCAGCGTCGGCGGCGGCGGCGGCAACTGCGGCAGCGGAGGCAGAACGCTCGGCGGCGAGCTGCTCGGCGCGGGCGGCGCGAATACGAGTAACAGCGGTACGCTACGTTCGAAAAGGCATTTACCATAATTACTATTAACCAGTACATAAAGTACTTAAAAGTAACGTATACTTACGTTAATAATGATAATATTAATAATAATAACTATAAATTATCCGCTAGCATATTCCGTAATTCGTAAAGTACGCGGTATACGTATAAAATACGGGAAAAACATTTATTTTTGGTATTGCTGGTAATAATGGTAATAATAATATAAATCTGTATATAACGTTAACCTTGCAATCTTTTTTCCTTAACTTAAAATATTTACGAAATAACTGTTCGAACCAAAAAAAAGAAAAAAAAAACAAGCGTTATAGCGTTAACAATTCAGTAAATAAATACGCGTATACGAAATACCGGACCTATTTTTCGTTATTTATTGCCATAAATAATAAAAGGGAAATAATATATAAATATAACTTCCCTAAATTACCTAACATATACGGATTACCCCTTTATTATTATACCTAATTCGCGTTAAATACGTTATTTTTTTATTTATTCTATTAATATAGCTATCTAAGGATTATATAGCTTTGCGTTTGGCAAATTTAAGGGAGCATCTTTTTTTTATCTGGGGGGTATGTCGCAGAATAGGGGTTGCTTACTTAGTTATTAAGCCCCAGGGACCTATAGGTACCCCACAATAACGTTGTTGTGGGGCTCCCACAAGTATATATAAAGCTTTCTAGTCACTGCTACCTAGAGCACGATCTATCCATGACAATTATCACTTCCCACACTCTATGAAATCTTTTCCGCGATCAGCTCAACTGTGACAATTTCCTATAGCGTCCTTCGAATCCGGTAAGCTCGACTCGACCCCCAACGCATAATGAACCGGAAGGCTCCTTGAGTAGCAGCTTACACATAGGCTACATAGGCGGAGCTCGGCGACGTCCTTGCGGTAAGCAAACATGTTTAACTACGCTAATCTTTTAACAACTGGTGACTAAGGGGTCTCTCCTCAAGCTCGACGCAGTTGTGCAGGTGGGTGATCTATCCCTCAGCTTAGTTTGTATTAGTTCAACCCAGTAGGTGGCATAGCTGACATTACCTCTCCTTCATCAGGCAGACGGAGATATGGTGGGCGCTTACGGCATTATACCTAACGCGTCTGGGCGAGTCTGTAAGTAGCATAACCTTTTTGTGTCATTTATATCTATCGAATAATGACTAACCAAGCCGAAGGCCTCGAACCGACGACCCCAGGTGTCAGAGGTCGAAGCATCGCAATCCACTCCACCAACCAACCCGTGGAGTGGATTAACGTCCATCCACCACTACCCAAAATCATATGGATGGAACCGGCGAAAGCTCCATATGGATGGTCATCGGTGGACTGTGGACAGTCAAGCCACCTTACATCCAGTAGCCGAAATATGAGGATCTGTCGGCAGATGGGGTGATTTGTTGAAAGGACGTTGAAAGGAACACAACCGCTTTTATTTGTAGCCCTAGGATTGTAAGAACAAAGGAGCTGAAGCCTATATGTGGCTGCTCTCCTACCCTCAGTTGTAGCACAGATCAGACAGCAACCAAAAGCTCCCCCAGTTTGGAGAATTATAACACTTTTGCCCACAGAATTGAATAATAAAGATTATGCAGATATCAATATCGAATAACTTTGGTAGAGAATTATAAAGGCTAATAATTATTCGGTTCCGTAGGTGGCAGCGACGGGATGTACCAAGGTGAGGTGGCTCGATTGTCATGGTTAGCGCCTGATCGTAGCAATGGTTGTGAGTATACTGCATAGAATATTGAATTCCGTGAAACACGGAAATGCCAATTACGCCCGGTCAATCCTACAATACTAGCTAACAGATACCAAAACTGTGAAGCATTGGAGTGATTATCAAGACATAAGCCATAACTAGACTGTCGTACCCTACGGGGCCGTTTGGGCACCATTGGCACTTGGTGCAGCGTGGCCGTGGGCGCGGTCGGCGCGGCCCTTACCCTGGGGAGTCGGCTATACCAGCGCCGTCGCCGCCGCCCAGCCGCCGACGAAGGAGCTGGGGCGGCCGTCCCTCTGGCCAGAGTTGAGAGTTGCACCCTCGCCGCCGCCGCCGCCGCCGCCGTCACACGAGCGATGACCAGACCAACCGGCGAGTTGGACTCGGTACTCGTTGCAGATGTCTTGTCTTTCGGGTTTGCTGTCAATAGACCTCGACGGAGGGTGGTGTCCAAGTCGAAGGAGGGGGGGAGAGAGGGAAAGGGAAAGGCGACGGAGGAGAAATAAGTTTTTTTTTAACAAGTTGAAACGGTTGTCGGTGGTCGAGTAGCTATTCTTATAATAATTGGCCTTGCGCTCCTGTGGCTTTTCCCGGTAATTGTTGTATCCTCTTGTCCTCGTGTTGCTATGATGTTCCTTATATGACTGGTAGCAAACTCCTTCCGACCTGAGACTTATGTCTGCAATGGACTACAATACAAAGTACCGATTTGACCGAGTATGCCAGATACTTTTATACGATCATAAATAATACCTTAATTAAGAAATTATAAGGGCTTTAGGGCGCCTTGTCGTATTGATATACGGACCACTTAATACAGAATAGGGGTCGGATGAGCATCAAGCATTAAGTACCGGAGCCGCATTCTTCTGGGGAATTTAAGGTATCCGTGCGGAAATCACTAGATTATCTGTAATACCTTGTCGATACTCGCTGATGATGAGCCATTAGAGGCAAGAGAGCAGTGAAATTATGATATTTTGAGAAATGTATATAATTGGCACAATCCCATTCGTCTGTCAATGCAGTCGGCTCCCGACCAAGTTGCCAAGCCCTGTCTCGGACAGGAATCCGAGCCTGGTGCCTCCAAGGACGCTAGTCTTACAAGATTGTCATGGCAGTTTCCAGCGTCACCAAGTCAGATAACCAATGATCAATGGCGGGGAGTGCAAGCGAACCCAGAGCCCCTTCCTTAACCACCGCCACCGCCGCAACCGCCGCCACACTATTATCGCGAAGTCAGTTAGTCGAACCTCGCGCCGGATGAAGGGGCGTGATCTCTTACCCCCCCTCCGCCGCCGCTGCCGCCGCCGCCGCAGCTCGCGCATCCGCCGGCATAGGCTCCGGCGCGGGCGCCCGCGGCAGCACCCCCACTGCAGGTCCCTCCGACACAAGCTCCGGCGGCTCCGGTCCCCGCAACGGTGTGGCCCGGGTCGCAGGCGTAAAGCTCCCGCGTCATGTAGGTGGGGTAGGCCTGTCGCGTGGATCTAGAGTTAGCAGGCTTTCCCTATCCAGGCAGTTCGGTGGATGCAATAACCGGGAAGAAGTTGGGTTTCGGAGTAAGAGCGGGGGAAAGGGGGAATGAAACGGGGTTTTCGAAGTTGCTTACCCACGGCCCGTACACCATGTACGGGTAGCCCCAGTGGTTATGGCGATATTCCTCGAGTGGCGGAAGCTCGCGACCCTTCTTCTTAGCGTGCTTCTGTGCCTTCCTGCAGTTCTCCTCGAGGTGCTGCTCCATGCGTAAGAGTCTTCGCCGGCGGATCATAGCTTGCAACGGGCTGACGTCATCGAGCCTGACGGCGTTGTGGGCCGAGATGTGGGCGCTCGCGTCCGGGGGGCAGAGATTCGCGGGTCCGGTATCGTGGAAGGAATCGGACACTATTTATTTATTATCCGATTCGGTAAATACTTACCAAACTCGGGAAAGGGGATGGGTATGATAGGGAGTGGGGGCTGAGTCGGCTTGTATGTCATCCAAGGTATGGCGGTAGAGGAAACGTACCTTCCTGGTTCTTGGAAACGCCAAAAAGCTTCCCGAGCGACGAGACATGGCTTGCTCGGATGCTCTCACAGTACCAGCATGTGCATTCAGAATAAACCTCCTTATACTCCTCCTGGTACGTCTTGCTGGTCCATTCAAAAGCGCTCGTCAATTTGACCTCGTCAATCTTATCGTCGTGGTCAATGAATTTCTTCGTCTGGCTCACCATCCAGTCAAAGTACACGCTAGGAGTGAGCTGCTGGGTATGCCATGCTAGATCAATATCGAGGGTTGGGACGACAACGTGGTGGGGGTTGCTAGCCATGATATTTGTGAACCGCCTATATTTCATAATAAGGCGAGTCATGGTCTCACGCGCAGCTGGGCTGTGGAGCCAGTCGATCTACTTCTAGGTCAGTGGCTACCAGGGGCATACAAAAAGCCACGGCGTACCTTGTGCATCTTTTCAGTGAAAATTCCCTGCCGATGGACGACGCCCGCTAGGTCTAGTGCGAAAGAGGAGATGTTGCCCCAATACCGCGACATCATCTTTCTTGTGTGCGCCCTAGACTCCCAAGGAAGTTTGTACCGAAAGCCCTGCCGCCCCGACTGGCCGTCCACAATGGGGGCAACGTGTTTATTAGGCTCGAGCGAGCTTTGCACGGCTTGGCGAATATCTTCCATGGATGAACTTTTGAAGGAGCTTCGTCTGACCAAATCTATAATGGTCCTGTTCAAATGCTTCTTCAGAAGCCTATTTGGAAAGGTCTGCGGGAACGAGTTGCCCTGGGGGGCTCGAGGGATCCTGGTCGGAAATCCGGTCTGGATGCTCAGTATCGTGCCAGGCATGGGTCGTCCGAAGGCCGTGAGATCCTCGAAATCCTTCAAGAACTTGCGAAATTCGAGCAACTGGCGGTTGATGGCCGAGCGGCAACATGGGCAGCGGTGTTCGAGGTTTCCCTCACCATACCCCTTGCCTACGAGCCCGGGACGTCGCCGACTAGAGTTTCCGGTATACTCTGGTTGACCACACGTCGTCCAGGGTATCTGAATGATCCCCTTGCATATGGGACATTCGAGCGTCTTTGTCGCGCCATCGTCGAGATTATTCCATTTTCTCCCTGTATTCGTTTCCCAAGCGATTTTGCATTCGTTCGAAACGTTATAGTTGAAGTTGTTATCGATAGCTGCATTTACCAAGTTCCATGGGATCCCTAACGTCCAAAACTCTTTTAGGCCGTTCCGGAGACAGTCCTCGAGGTACGCCCTGGGGCTGAGCATGTGCGCGTGCCAGACAAGCAAGACATCTAACGTTGTTAGTTAACGGATAAACATGTCTGTCTTGGGGATTCATACCCAGCGGTGGGAGCATCGATGGCTCGAACAGCGTCGCGGCCTTTCCGTCGGTGAAGTCTGAATATTTCGACTGATCATCATTTTCCATATCGGCCTCCGTCAGGGGGTCTTTGGAGAAAGACTCCCACCATGCTTCGTAACGATCTACCGCCCTAGCAACATAGAGCGCCCAGCGCTTTTCGCGCAGCATAGCCAAGGTCTTGGCAACCCGATCCTCCCCTGCGCGTCTGGCCTCCTCGTCGCTTCTCCCGGCATGGACGCGAGGCACCGGATGAGACGAGACCGCGCGGGAGTCGAACAGCTGCCAAAGCCCATCCGTGTACCCTACATCTTCCTTGAGATATTGGAAGGCAGAGAGGAGTTTGAGATGTGCTATACAGGAGTCGGGAGAGACGTCGGCTGTTGTCGCCGGAAGGTTCAGCGAGGAAAATGCCGAATTGAGCTCCGCGACGGTTTCCGGCGTGAGCCTCGCATTGTTGGGTTCACCTGAGTGTGTCGTGCCATTATCGGCAGGCGTATAAGCGGGTGGAGCGGGACCATATCTCTCCTGCTTGGCCGCGGTTCCAACGTCAAAGGTACCCCCCGAGGCACTCATGGTTGATAGCTTTTTCTCATTCAACTAAATCACCCAGCGGTAGGAAAATACGGCCCGTGAATTAGGCATTGACCATAGATGCGATACGATGAACGAGGCGAGTGTAGGTAAAATAGGAACTAATGCTATGTAGGTAAGTGAGAAGTAAGTTTAAAAGACCATACTGCTTGAGACCGTCTCTGCTGGACCTTCAATGCTATTATTCACAAATGAATGGAATTGGACATAGATTAAAGCTAGAGTGGGGTAGCGACATCCAGTACGCAGGCACAATATCAAGATCGTGCCTGACTTCTCCGGATCAACCATAGAGTTAGAGTTGACACTGCTTAGGCGGGGGCGGCTGAGCTATGTCGGATGACTTCTCGTAGTGCTTCAGTTTGAATCATCTTGTGTAATTACTTACGTTCCAAAGCTGATCTGTGTGGTTATTTCGTACATGCAGCAAAACTGCTACCAGAAGCCAGCCGGGATAGAGCAGTCTCAGAAACCATCAAGGGCTGACAGGTTTGAAGATCCCCTATTCTTGCACCACCTCATACTTCAGCCGAGATAACGCGATCAGCGACCGAAGCTAATAGTAGCCTACCAATGGTTAGGTACCAATCCATAAGCCTGACTACCCACCTTGGAACCTAACATCCCATGGTCGGATGCATGACGTGTAGGCGTTGCCCGTAAGGCGGAAAGATGGGAATGGCGACTGACAGTACACCGTACTATGTAGATGCTGGAGGTTGTGCTGCGTTTCAGCCCATCAGTCCCGCGTCTTGCGCTCCAATGACCGTATAACGCTAAAGTCAGACAGTTAGCCTACCTTACCTACTTCGGCTTAGATCACTAGCGCTGTCGACGTGCCAAGGTAGTCTGTGGCTAACCAGTAATAACCTTACATTGGAAGCTTCACACAATCCTTTATCTATCTTCCCGAGGAATATAAACTGTCTAGGACAACGGACCTTGCTGTGGACTTGAACGTTGGCCTGACATAGGCTACAGGATTTGAAGAGTCACATGGCTTGAACCGTTACATGGTTTGAAAAAATACGTGATTCGTAAAATAGTGCCAATATCCACCAGCATGGATGATGGCATTATAGCCCGTTATGCCGATAACCAGGTCACATATGCGTGATAGGGCCTCGACATCTCGTTCCTCCTATTTCGAAATCTTCGAAACTTGAAAGGCGATTAGAAGGAGATACAATAGAAACCAGACAATACCAAGCCAAAAAAGAGGGTTGCTCGTCCTCGAAGGGGTACCCAAAGGCGCCCGAGGAGGGCGAAGGTTGTCGATCCAGACGGTGATGCGAAAATAGCGATCAGGATCAGCAGACTCGCAGTCCGTTTGGTCTCGGCGGATCATGGCTGTCAACCAGGCACCGAAACCATCGAGCGCAAGGATGGCAATACGGTATCGGATGACTCTAACTGGGACCTCGAAACGTAGCTCGATAGATTCCTGCCCGCATGCAGGGCGAGTTTTGAGGTCATTCCGCATCCCGTACTGCAGCGTATCGAGCTGCAGACAAAGGTAGTCGAAACCGCGTGGAGCAGGGTAGTCCTGTTGGATGAGGTATGCAAGCTCGCTGACCTTCGTGCACCAGCTATTAATTAGGGCAAGTAGGCAGCTGTCGTGGACCCCGGAGTCGGGTGCCTTCTGGACGAGTCTGAGATCGTCGGGATTGGGGAAGATGCTGGCGTCGGAGTCCCGAGATCCGGCCGAGCTGGGAAGATCGTCCGCGCGAAAGGGGGCCATGACGATCAAATGTGTGTCTATATGCGTACTCCTCGGCAAGGACGGCAAGTGAAAAATAGGGGCATATACGGATGCCCCTCGTCAGATCTCAGAAGAAGGAAGTGGTTATATCAAGAATTTCAAATAGGTAAGCTCAGAATGTTTGAGTGGTCCGGGCGAGTAAGAGCAGATGCAATACAGTTGCAGAACTCCAAATCGGGGGTGAGTGAAACGGTTAATGTGCTCGAAATGATGAGTCCTCTAGAACGCATTGCCGTTGGTGATGCTTGTCAAGGAGAACAAAGCGCTCACGAAATTGTCAAATGGCATATATATTTCCAAAGCACAACATGGAACGAATGCGTTGAAATATCAGACAGGAAATCAGGTCACGAAGATTTTCGAGGCGACGTGAACGAGAAAGGATCAGTGAGGAAAGCCGTGCCGTGGTACGGTGTCTAATATATATATTGCTGGAAGAGGAGATGGTCTTCCTTCCCTAACGGACGCGCAAGCCTTTTGAGTTTTGGTGTTTGCTATTTCCGTACAGCCAAACTGGGCTATGGAAGTTAAATGTGACGACTAAAAGTGTTTCCGAGAGCATCGAATGGACGGGATGACCCTCTCGGGAAGTTGACGGCATCGTCTTTCGGAGATAACCTTCTGGTAGGCACGGTACTTGAGATCCCGAACCCAAATTCCCGCGCTTGAATCTAACGCTTCTTTCTGGTCGATGTTTTAGTATATCAACCCATTCTGCGCTCGCGTTGGCACTATATGAGTGCACTTATATCTGTCCGCATCTTCAAATATTCTATGGAACCCTCATGGTCTCCATCGAACCATGGCGAGCAGCGCTTCAGATACGTGCCTGGGTTCTTTTACACATGTGTTCCCGAGGCCATGATGACGATGCCCAATCACTGCGGGAAGGGGTGATGACCTGCAAGATTTTCCTTTTCTTGCACGGTGATAAGTCAAAGCTAACCTCCGCCTATCCTAACCATATTCCCCTATTTCCAATCAATGCGCTTTGTTTTAGCGCCAGCAATTGGTTGACATCTTGATACGCACGCAGGTTCGCCCCGTTAATTATACACCTTCTAAGGCTCATGCCGCATTGCCAGGACACAGTTCTGCTAACGGAACTATTAAACCTTAATCCTTTCTCCGTATGCTGATAATACATGATACTTGTAAATGTGCACATATGAAATGCCGAGTTCGGCTTGACTTAGCATTCTTCGATGTTGAACCTAGCGAATCCAAAGGAAAACGTTTCGGATGCGACGAGAACCTTGTACAGTGCGCCGTGTAATTCTAAGAGCGCATCGACAGCGTTGGACGCCACAGCATGTGCGACTATATTAGGTTCAGGTCACATTACCGGGGTTCGAAGTTACGTAAGCGTAACCTGATTCTGGCTGGGTCACCAGAGAGATGGACTCGTGGGCTACGCAGAGGAAGAGATGGCAGCCTCCTGGCTACAAAGCCCTGTTCAATATTTTCTATATGAACTGACAGCAGAAGATATGCTTGAATCGGGCCGAACGTATTGTTGAGTCGGCCCCTGCCTTTGTGACTGACAATGTGACCAGCGGGAGAAGCAGAGCAAGTCCGCGACACATATTCCATTCTTTCCGGCTAATGTCCGAACCATGCCTTGCAAGCATTGTTACTGCTGCGGCGATAGGGGTAGGATCGCCAGCCATGTACCTCCCCGGGGACAGAAGGTCACAAAATAACCGGTAACTACATTTTAGGTCTAGCTCTGGAATAAATGAGAATTTCGTACCCAGCCAAATAACACCAAATCGACGTTCTATGGAGTGCACTGCTGTTTTTAAGTTAGCGTCATTGCCGCGACTGGTTACTGCTGTGACCTTCTGGCACCCGCGGAGATAGTGTCAAATTTATGTCAGCATCCAGGGCTTCGATGGCTTTTTAGCTATTACAAATGGTCCAGCTCCGCTCGGGAGATCTAGATCTTCTTCGGGATCCCTGCCATGGCCATCCGGAGAGGTAAGCGGAGTTGGGGCGCTAGCCGTCTTCGATAAATACCTACCTTACTGACAGGGGGACCTTGCCGAGCTGCTGGGGTGCGGCGTTCTTTCGCACGTGAAGGCCGTTACCACAGTTTATCTGAGTAGTGATTCAACAGACAATTGTGAGAGGTTTAAGGGATATAGAAGCATTGTACATCTAAAACAATTAAAAAAAAAAAATAAGAAAAGGTTACTTCGACTGCTCGCAATGCCCGTACGGGGGTTCTATCCATGTCCTCGTGTACTCTCGCTGTCGCATCGGTATACGTTGATATATCTGGATTTTTGCCAAAGTGTTAGCCTGCATGACGCTTTGCTCTTTAGTTCGTTTGCAATACACCTAGCGGGTTTCATCTTCGGACGCCTATAATGCAGCAGAGTGGGTAGTTACCGCCAAAACTGTAGTCTTAATCGTGTTTGCGGCAGCATAAGGTTCGTCGCGGTTCATTAGCTGGATCAGTTATCTGCCTCCATTGATACATGGCAAATCGCCTGTTGCGCACACACGCTTTGACCGCTGCTTAGGATGTGTATAAACTCCGGTATGCGCTGTCAGGCTGTCCACGCAGAGCCAATGCGGCATCCTGCCGCTCAGAGCTGGGGTTGCCATCAATACCACCGGGGGAACTAGCCGTGCGTATTAGCTAGCAGGGCGCCTCGTCGCGCCCGGTTGCCTCGCGCATGCTGCAGGGGTTCCGCTAACTGACGTCCTCGGTGGGTAAAATACGTACATGCCTAGTAGACCGTCTCAGTTCGGAAAGAAGCTCACATGCAAGGCCTCCTATTGTCATACATACCGGATGCAACTCCCGCAAGGCTGTATGCAGGATCAATATACGTACATATATGTGGTTAACTGCCGTTACCAGCGTCCTGGTAAAGGAGGCGTTTATTTATAATTAACCAAGCAGGTTCGGCTACCCAGAGTTGCAGTGAGGCGTTATAATTTGGTAAAGGACCGAATTCTCGGGCCTGTTCCCAGCGGTATGGTTCGGCCCCACACCGCTAGGCGACACGATGTCACGTTCCCGAACCTAATCATTGGAGCGCGGATGCGAGGCCACCCCCATTATTGTTAGTTACCAATACCGCAGTCCTGGGACTTTTATTCGGGAACAATAGGCGTATCCCTGCGCTCAGAGAACAGGCGAGCGAACAACTGAATACGGGAAAGGCCCTTGTAAGAACGTCGGCGGACTGACCCCAATTCTGGGCTAATCACCCTCCCCCGCATGCATAGAGTCACAGGGCCCAGTTTCCGATTTGTCCACACTGTTTTTTTCCCTCTTACTGCATCTCTATTTCTCCCACAATCCTCTGGCGTTCCTAATTAGTGCTGCGACCTAATTAATGGGTTACATCGCATTTCTGTCACAAACGACAGAAAAGCTCCGACTCGACGATGACTCAGAACCGAACCCTCGGGTCCTGCTGCCTCTAGCGGAGAGCCCCGTCTGGTCCGCCAGGTTGGCTCGCGCTATTTTCCACTACCGTCCACCACAGAAAATCTTGGGGAAAGCGGCGCGCGCACACTCGCACGCACGCACGCACGCACACGTGGACATTATCTTTTTGGTGCGACTTTATTGAATAGGAGGCCCGCTGGGCGCTTGGAAGGGGGCGCCACGCATGATTGTCGCTTCCGCCAGCTTGGTTCTTACGTGACTATTTACTCGCGACCTGGCCTCTTATTACTTCTTGACCTGTCTTTTACATGTTTCCAGTCCCCCCCGTTTGTATTGTCTGGGGGCCTTAACCTCCATGTGTTGTTCGCGATATGGCAGTCGAGTTCGATGACATCGAATATGAGGGAATCGCAGACGACAGATCCATCCGCGTCGGCAGCGACCGCTGCTTTCGCGATTACTCCCCGAGCGACACCGTCCTCAGCTTGAGCGACGACGGGAGGGCAATGTAAGATAACTACGACGCTCATGTTTACCTAGTTCTGCCTTGTCCCTTCGCCTATCAACTGTCAAGCCAGCTTCGTCTCCTCTAATTGTTACGGGCATCTGGTCTCTAACCGTCGCCAAAAGATACACCGGGGCCGTGCCCTCCTTCCAAAAGCCTCCGCAGGGTCCAAGCGGGGAGAATCGCCACCCGGAGACCGCATCAGGGGCTTCGAAGCCCGCCAGTGACGTCTCCTCGGACACGGCCGCCGACCCGGACGCGGGTGGCGTCCCGCTGAGCTACGGCTCCCTGCTAGCCATGGGCTCGCGGCCGTCGTCCTCAGGCAGCAGCGGCAGCAGCCGCACGCCCCTGGGACGCTTTCGCCGCGACGAGCATGCGTACGAGAGGCTGGCGCTGCAGCTCTCCTCCTCCGACCCTAAGGTGTTGGTTTCTTCTTCTTCGACCTCTGGCCCGAGGATCATCACGACGTCCGAGTTCCGCCACATCCGAGACGCAGACTCCGCCATCGATGCCCCACTACCGCCCCTACTACCGGAGTCGCCCCAACTACGGCCGCAGCAGCAGCCCGGAGACGGTCCTCCTCCACTCTCCCTCGTCGCACAGGAGAAGCAGGCAGCCACGATGCAAAGCGGGGGAGGCGCCAGCGGCGGCGGCGGCATGTCGATGTCGCCGCTGGTGGCGCGTCGGGCCCCGAGGCGCGACATCCCGCTGCCGGCCTCGGCAACTCTCCCGCGAAGCGTGCTGGCGGCGCACGACAAGAGCGGCAGGGCTACCGCCGAGGAGCTGCGGGAGAAGATGCGGTACATGAAGTCGCCCGAGTGGAGAACACTGCCGTCCGAGGAGCAGACGAAGTACATACACGAGGTGTAAGTTTACCATCCCCCCCGCCCCGCCCCGCCCCACCGACCGGCATCCCCTCGTCTATAGGAGGCTGTCGCTGGCTCACTGACTCGAGCGTCTTGATTGATTGCCTGATTGTCTTAACTAACCGTCACACAGGTTCCTGCTCAAGCGCCGCGTAAGGGCCGTCGAGCTGCCGCGGGAGCCTAAGTCGGTACGGGTTCGGAAGCGACAGCACATGCAGGATAAGAAGGACGAGGGCGCGTCGGGGGCTTGAGTTACTGTACATTGTTGTCTGTGCGGTTTCCACGACTGGCGCCTCGGTTAGGTTTCGGTTTTCGTTTCGTTCACAATACCAAGTGGGTTTTGTCTTATCTGATTCGATTTTGCTTCCTTCTCTATACGAGGGGGGCGCACTTAAGGACTAGCATGCTACTGTAGTTATGTGGCTGCATCCCTCCCGCCGCGGTTGGGGGCGAGCAAGGAAGCGGCGGCGGGGGCTCTTTATATACATTGAAGGGAATTGTTATTGGATGAAATGGAACTAAACTTAGTGGACTGCTTTAGGGGTAGAAGCATCCAAGCGAATATCCTCCTCCATACACCTAACCACCTTCGTACGCAGAGAGTCCTCTTGAAGCCATCTATCCAATTCTTCCCAAGGGGCTCCTGATGAGCCTTCTGCTCTAGTATGGCCCTATCAACAGAACGAACCACGTCATGGTCAGAGGCATATCCTAGAGCGTCTTATCGGCACTCAGTCATGTTGGCTTTCGGTGCTTCCCTGTACGCCCTCGTAGCGTCTCCGCACCCTCCAAGCCATACAGGCTCTGACCATAACGGTTGAGCCGCCCCGCTTATACAGCAGCCGAGATATTAACGCCGAAAAAATGAACCGCCAACGGGCAATATTAGCTATGTATTAATCCGTCATGGATGAAGAAAGGTTCATGATTATCCTACTTCTTTTATATCCCCTCTTCGAGAACTGTATACAGATACGGTGATTAGGAGAGTATAATCACGGATGGCTCGTCCGATTTGGCTAGAGCCCGCCGAGATACAAGAAGACCAAAGCAACTCCATCGCCATGTCGAAAACTGCGCAGCAATTCACCGCCCTTCCATCCCTATCCCGTGCATCGTTGCCTCGTTGTCGCCTGGCGCCCCCGGGCCGCCGCCTCCCCCCCGGGAAAAACTAAGCGAAGTCCGGATGTCATCCACACGTGGCGAAATCTCAGTCGAGCGAAAGGGTACAGGTAACCGCGGCTGGAGCCCTAACCGGAAGATAGACCTGCTCGTGGAGTTCGACCGCGACCGGGTGTCGCGTGTGTAACTCACGAGTTTGATTAATCCTCGTCATCTGAGCTGGAATCTCAGGCCTCATCGTCGTCGAAATTGGGATCCCACGCCCCCGGAACCTGGAGAGGGGGATTCTCGACGAGCTCCCAGAAGTCGCCAACGAATTCGTCCGTCGGCTCGCTCCAGTAGACGTCCCAGTCCTCCGGCTCCGGCCCGTATTTGTATCCCATCAGGCGTATCGAGACACCCCTCCACACTGGGTCTTGGACTTTCCAAGGGTGCATTTGGTAATATTCCCGACAAGGAACGAAATCTCGCGTCAACGCTGTGTCACGGAGTAACTCCATCTCGCAGCGCCCATACTCAGTAACATTGATACCAGCAGCCTTCAGACTGCCGATCCACGCTCTAAGCAATATGACTGTATGTCCTTCCATCCGCCAAATACTCTCCCAACAATCCGGTTTCAACAGCCGTAAAAATGTTCGAAGAATGAGAGTGAGCGCAGTGCCTCGCACTCTGTATCCCAGGCGATATATGATATGGATATCTGGCGTCCCGCAGCTAACCTCAGTTATTAATGGGGGCCATTCATGCCAATCTCGCCCTACTAAGCCAGAACAAACGTATTTTACGTAATCTGTACAAATATTCAGCGCAACATGGGGGAACAGGGGACGCTCAATAGACCGTGAGAGACGACAGAGACCATGTAGGTCTGATGTCCATTCTGGTTCTAACAATCCTTTGAAGATAATTGGATGGCGAGTCCGCTTCGTGGCAGCTATTATGCGCGACTCTGGGCAGGTGTGATTATGCGATGGACATTGATAAGGCTGCAATAGCTTGTAGATCCGAGGGTTTCTTACACCCCAGAAGCAGGTGCAACAGCGCCCACAGCTATGGATGGTCCCGATGGTGTCAGACTCCTGGCATTCAGTTACGAATTCTTCGATAATACTAGGATGGCCTAAAAGCATATCCTCAACAGACGCTCTATGGTCCTTGGAAGCGAGTATGAGGAAATACGCTGGACTTTTCAATAAGTCAGCAAAGAATGCGACCAGTACAACGGCTGACACATACATTCCATAGTGATTCCTCACCCCTAAATCAAGACCCTTGCTGAGCAGATACGGAACCATAGCCAGGTTCTCATTTATTAGGGCCAGCTGCACAACGACACGCAGTGTTACTCTGGGAATACAATAGAACCGGTATCATTACTCACGTGAAGAAGCGTTCCGCCACGCGTACTCTCATAGTCAAACGGCGATGCCAGACCCATGTCAAACATGCGCTGAAGCTCATGTGGCACTCCATTTCTGGCAACTTCAAACACTTCACTATCCCATGGCCGTGCCGAGTATGTTCTTAGATTGATGCGCCAACCACTATTTGCTTTATAACTTTGAAACTCCCATGATTGTTGGGAGAGCCACCATGGGGCTTGTAGTGCAAGGCTATAACCACCTTCGGAGGAGCTCGCTACAAATCGACCGAAAGGAGACAATTTCGTAGCCTGCTGTCGCCATTTCTCCCTCGATGGCTTGAACTGGATTGCCTTGGACCGGCTCGACTGCTTTGCTTGTGTATTGTCGTGGTCCGAAGCATCGCACGGCTGAATAACCTCTGATGTGTGGGCATGACTCGGCTGCAGATGAGCGACGAGGGTTGTAAATTTTTCAACAATGATATCAGGCTGGATCCTTGTGAGGGCGCTTGTGACTTATGTCAGTATCATCAGCTCGAATCAGCGCGTCTCACTCACGTGAGGTAACTCTGCTGAGCTAAGGTCAACATCCTGACCGCATTCTCCAGCCGTTTCTCCAGTTTCTTCAGGGTGTCCTTCCTCAGGACAACCTTAACCGAGGCGGCTTTCCTATTTAGTCTTTTAGGATGATTGATCTGGACGGCCATCTCATCGACGATCTCGGTGAGCGCCTTCAGAGCGTTGCGGCAATATGTCGTACTACGCTTTGCTGCCGCATCATTCCACAGCATTGCTGGTAATCCGGTCAATTCAAAACTGTTTTCCGCCTCCCACAGTGCTGGATCCAAGCAGTCAATTTGTTGCAACAAGTCAGCGATATCATCTGGGACATCTTTCACTTCGTCGCAAAACTTTTTCAACTTCACAACAGCAACCCCGACTTGGCTAGTGACCTGTGCAATAGCTATGCTGCTGGCTGCAACACCCAGAGCCTCGGCCATCTCGTCTGATTTGGGCTACGATGACAAGGGGACCTCGAAATGATGAGAATATGCAAAGGGAAATCATTTGGGGAGTAGTAGGAGTGAAGAACGATGTGGAACTGTTTATTTCTGAGGAGTCTCTAACCCGGACCCCGCCCTGCACCTCGCCTGGAGGCTTGCAGCATAACGGTCATGTTGGACTCTCTATTTGTTGCATAGAGTTGCATGGCAGCCGGGCTTTTGCTCAGCACTGCCTAGGTGTAATGGCAAGGCAGAATGATGTTGGTCGGCATCAAGTATATTGCATTCTTATTAATAATAGCGGGAGCTGATACTGACGCACAGGCCGATGCAGCAGCCAAAAGCGGCAGTGAGAACTAGGAGCGTAGCATCGCAATGAACAGTTATGAAATAGAAGACAAGAAGATGAGAATGGTATATGGATAATTAGGTATGTACATACAATGAACTTGTTGTAGATTAGAGGGAATATAGTATGCGTACAGTGGAAAGCATCGCCTATGACCTAATCAATACAGTCTAGAGAACACTGTAAGCTGTTATCCTTAGCCTGGAATTAACTATCGGCAACTTGTACTTGTACTTCGTACCTGACATACGTAGCTCCGTCGTCACCAAACACCAAACAGCAATCTCCGGCTCATGAGCTTTCTACATCTGTGCCCGCTGCCCGCCGCAGCAGCAGCACTGCAACAATGCTTCCCCAGAACCGGCGACTGCGCCATCTCCAGGGGATATACCTCCGGAATCTGAGCTTCTCCGTGAACCGCGGCAGGACCATCGACGACCTCGATGCCGACCTCAAGCCCAACACCAACAACAGCAACAACAACAAGCAATTTGAAGTCCAAGGAGACGATGCGCCGGCGCCACTGCTGCACCAATCCCAGTCGTCCGAGAGCTTGCGACCACGACAGAAGGGACGGAGGAGGAGCACCAACTTGGCCAACATCAGCCCCGTGACGCGACAGAAGCGACTGGAATACGCCGTCGAGGGTAGAGCCGCCGATGTCTTCTTCTCGTTGCATTGCGAAGGGGTCGAGTATCCCGTGTACATTAGCGAGGTGTGCGAACGAGCCATGAACTTCAACTTCCAATTCTTCGACCTGTCCGAGCTGGGCCCGTTTGTGACGAGGTCATCCGTCTTCACAGTCAAGGTCTGGGCCAAAAGATGGCACGCGTGGAGCTTGTTACTAGAGCAGCATGTCGACCTACGTTCCCTCAACTACCTCGGAACCCTGCGTAATCATCAGTTCCCGCCTAATTGCCTCGTATTTCACCTCGCGGACGGCATATACTGTCTCGAGCTCTCGGGCAAGAGACCGGAACCGAAGCAAGGCCCGGTGCTCCCAACCTCGTCCTACAACGCCCTCATGAAGCTGTCCAACCTCGACAATTCCATCCAGGACGCCCTCGCGACCCGGGAAACCCTGACCGCCCAGATCAACGAGATCCTGGAGCGCACGCCCTCCAACAGCGTCCCGCAGGTCCAAGAATCCGCCCTCCTCGCATCCAAGTACCTCTCCTCCCAACGGCGCATCCTCAAGGCGGCCGAGGCGCGACGCGCCGAACTGCAAGCCTCGATCGGCAACCGGCGCAAGGCCATCCGCGACGGACGGGAGGCGCAGTCCCGCGCCGAGGCCGAAGTGCAGCACGCGCAGTCGAAGCTCTCCGCCGCGCGGGCCCAGCTGGTCGCGACGCGCGAGGGCATCCGCGGGCAGCGACGGCGCATCTGCGAGGACCTGGCGGCCATATTCCCCATTGCGCCACCGCGAGGGCGGGGGCCAGCGACGGGAAGCGGCGCGCCGCCGCCGTTGTCCTTCGGCATCTGCGGCGTGGCGCTGCCCAACACCGACTACGACCCGGCGTCCTCGTCGGCGGCCGAGGACTCACTGTCGGCCGCGCTCGGCTACGTGGCCCAGCTCACCGACCTGCTGCAGTACTACCTGTGCGTGCCGCTGCCGTACCCCGTCACGCCGTTCGGGTCGCGCAGCAGCGTGCGCGACGACATCTCGCTGCTGCCGGAAGCCGCCCTTCCCAAACAGCAACAACAGAAACAACAAGGGCTGGGCCAGGGGCGGGACTTCCCGCTGTTCCTGCGCGGTGGCGCCCCCGCCCAGTACCGCTTCGACTACGCCTGGTTCCTGCTCAACAAGGACATCGAGGCGCTCTGCGTCGCCGGCGCCGGGCTCAAGGTCGTCGACATCCGCCACACCCTGCCCAACCTCAAGTACCTGCTCTACGTCTGCAGCGCCGGCACCGCCGAGGTGCCCGAGCGCCGGCGCGGCGGCGTCCGTGGCCTGCTGTGGGCAGGTCGCATGAGGAAGTCTCGGGCGGGGATCGGCAGCTCCGGCTCGGCCGACGGGTTCCTCGCCCCCGACGACGCGGGGAGCGCGGCCGGGAGCAGCCGGCGCGGGAGCACCGACAGCGAGGCGGTCGGCGGCGGAGGGGGCGGGGCCAGGCTGCAGGAGCAGCTGAGGCTGGCGCTGGCGAAGGAGAATGGGCATGGCGCGGACGCGGCGGGGTTGCCCTTCGACGAGGGCACGAGGCTGACGCTACGGACGAAGGGGCTGAGGGAGGACGTGGGCGCCCATGCTTGATGACCTAAGTTGCCGGAATAGCTGGCTGTAGATCCCCCCCGGGAAGAGAGACTATTCTCCCTTGTATTTGTATTTGTATAATATGGCGTGCCGCATCGTGAGTTTGAGAGGGGGGGGAGCGGCAAGGGAACGAAGGCTAGAGGGACAAGTCTGTAGGGGGAATCGGAGGGTTAGGTATATTATACCTAGGGCTCAGCGTAGATCTTGAGAACCGCGGCGTGGAAGAGCAAGGGGAGAGAAAACGCAAAGGTCCAAGGAAAATGCGATTGTCATACCGATTCCGCAGCTAGCTTAACTTGACTTTGATTTGAAGCGGTTAATACGCTCGATAAAGCTACTACAGGCCCCTGTCCGACTAATACACCGTAGCTGAACTCTTATAGTTGAGCTCTTTACGGGTTGCTTAGAGCTTCCCTCTCCGTAACCCCGTCTTGACCACAGCTGCAGCTCTCAAGCGAAGCAAAGCCAGCGACCGGCTAACAGTATAACACCCAGATACCTAATACACGATACATACGTATAACACACAGCCTCGCCAACGACTCTCTTCATTTAACTACGTACCCGCAAACTTCACACTCTTCCTCCTCTCCCTCTCGCCGCTCGCCCTACCAGCACCACCTCCGACCCCACCGCCGCTACTAGTACCTCCCGTCTCCGCACTACTCCCTCCCAGACCACCGCTGCCACCACTGGCCCGGCCGGGACTCGAACCCAGGATCCCGAAGATCCCGCTGCCAAGCCTCTCCCTCTCCCTCTCCTTGTCCCTGTCCATTTCGTATCCACTGCCACCACTGCCACCGCCGCCGGCACCCGCGAGCCCAAGTTCCCGAACATGTTCCACGGCCCTGCTCTGCGGGACCTCGACGGCGTCGCCGCGCACGCCGCCAGACGCGGACGCAACGAACGGCGCCGGCGCCGGCAGGGCTGTGGAATCGGCGGTGGAGCTGAAGCGCCGCTCGCTGTCCTTCGAAGTCGTCGAGCCGGCCCCAACAGTACCACCGACACTAACACCGGCGCAGGGGACCGTGGTGCCGACGGTACCGCGAGTCTGGTCGCGTACGACGCGGCCCAGCTCCTCGGTGCGCGCCGTGCTCGACTCGTTACGCCAGCGGCCGGGCAGGCAGGCGTGTCCGCAGCCGTCGAAGGGGCAGCACCCGTCGCTGTAGGTCTCGGGGTACATGATGTCGGGGAAGTTTATGGTCTGGCTCGGAGACGGTGGCCTGGAGGAAGCGGTGAAGTCCTTTTGTTGTTGCAGAGGTTGGCGAGGGTGCCCCATGTTGGTCGATGATGGGGACGGGATAGGCGCGTGCCAGCCCTCGAGACACGTTGCGTGGCCGCCGTGAGAGCAACCCGGACAGTACCACCACGTGGACAGGATGAGGTCATCGTAGGGTTCGTCATCTTGGTCCGAGGCCTTCGTCTTTGCTAGCAAACTCTCGGTCACCGGTGTGGGGGCCGGTGCTAGCAAGGACGGGGTCATGTCGCGATGTCCACAAACCGCGCAGGGCGCCATGGCGGCACGGCAGTTCTCGCAGTTCCAGATGCCCGAGCTCTCGCCGTTAGCCGCGGCGGCATGGCCGACCTCGCGGGGTTTGTGGCAGTGCGGACACGTGAAGGCCACTGAGATGCGCTGCCTCTCCTGTGCGGTCGCGAAAACCGACGTGTAATTGTCGCCCCAGAATTCCATGCCATTGGGCCAGCCACGTACGCAGAGATTGCGTAGCAGAGCGGCTTCGACGAATAATTTCAGGGACATGAGCCGGTTGTGGTGTTGCCGGAGGATGGCGGCCGCTTGGTGGGGGTCGATTACGTCGTCGGGAACTAGAGGCCTTAAGAGGAGGATTATTGCGGAAGCGTTAAGGGCGGAGTGCCGCGTTTCGAATGTTAGGGCCTTAGATATCACTTCATACGGGTTGATCGGCGGAGAGAGCCTCTTAGAATTAGTGTCGGAAAGTAACGGATGCGGATATGGCGGATCGTCAGGCCATGGGAGATAGTCTGTCTCGGTGATCGTAGGAGATGTGTGTTCTTCAGGTCGCTGCGCAAGGGGGTGCTCCCGAGAGACCGTACTAGGCGAGAGGGGAGACGTAACCTGAAGTCGTACCGGTGAGCGATCACCCTCCACTCGTGATTGCTCACTGTCGAAAGTATCCGTCGTAGTTTGCGAGATAAGGATATCATCTTTCAAGATGTCTGAGTCGTGACGCTGAGGGACTTGCCGGGAATACCTCGCCTGTTCGGGAGACATCCCGATCTGGTGACCCCGGATCCGACTCTCATACTCTTCTTCGATCGTATCCGAATTATCGCGGCTGAGCCGACCTCGTAGCGCAGCTCGGCGCCCGCTTCCATCGGACGAACTTGCAAGAACGCTAGCTTGCCTACTACTATCGGAGAGAGAAAACATCTGAGTGAAACTCTCGTCAGAGTCGTGTCTGTTCACGGGCTCCCTCGTATTGGGACTTCTTGACTCTATGTAGTCCAGATTCAAGGATTCCTTTTTCTTGGGTACGTCGATCGCTTTGGACAGCGCTTCAGCGGCTTCTACGTCGAAGAAATCGTAGCCTTCCGTCCAGGATACTTGGCTGTCGTGGCTGGCGACGGACAGTGGGGTGGAGTCTAATCTCTTCCGCGGGTTGGATCTTTCTGGGTGGATGGATGGCGGTAAAGTGAAGCTGTCCATTTCTTGAACAGGCGTGAGTTTATGCTCGGGGGCATGTATGCCGTGCGCGCCGGTATCATTGACTGGCCGGGCTAGAGGTGTGGGTACTTGGGATTCGCTGTCAATTTCCTCAGCTAATAATGACTTCCCATGAGCCTGTCGACTATCCATCGAGCTGACAGACGGCGGCTTCCTTGGCGTTTCCTCTCGACTAACTCTGAGGTACGGCGACGCGTCCCGCCTTTGAAGTGTTGCTCGCGCTTCCAGACGGTCTCTCGATGTTGGCGATTTCTTGGTCTGTTGTGGAGTCAACCGCTTTTCAAGGTGAAATTGAGATCTCCTTGTTAGAAGAAAGTTAGTCGTATATGATAGGATGCGCCATGTTTGCGCGAGCCGGAACTGGCTAACATTCTCGGCTGCTTGGGCATACTGTTCCATGATGCTAGCAACTCTCTCGTTCAAGAGCTTCTCTCCTTCAGAATGTGGAAGCTCTCGGTGTAGAATTTCCAGATACTGGTTCGAGAGGTATTGGTAAAGATGCATTTTCGGGGCTGCAGGCACGTGGCCGATCGCCATGACTTGCTGCAGCTTGAATGGGCCAGTAAGCTTCATTGCCTGCTCCAAAGACAATACCTGGTCCTCTATCCCGGGCCCCGACGGCGGCGTGGTGCTCAGGCCATGTGCGGAGCGACTACCAGCCTGCCGTTTCCTACTCGAACGCCTTTTTGGACCTAGAAAGCTCCCCATGACATCTTCTTCAGAGTCACTACGGCTGATGCTGAGCATCTGGCCGCTGGGGCTGGAGCTGTACGTGGTGGGTAGTTTTTCATGGGGGACCAGTGGTCGCGGCCTGGGCGGGCCAGGCCTTTCTTCAAGGAACATGAGCACATCGCCTCTAGATGAGAAGTCGAGATTTGAGAGTGGCTGGCGGTCGATAACCTTTGGTGCAAAAGCTACGTCACACTGAGTAAAAAGACCATCCGAACCAGCAGTCCACAAAAGGTCTTGATCATGCCAAAGTAGAGTGCTAGGGCAACTTTCAAAGAGGTCGACCTCTTTGTATGGCATGGTCGGTCGAGCCAGGTCCCAGATATGTACGGAGTCGATACCATACCTCTTGTGATTGCCGCCCTCGTCGTACGAGACAGCCACCTGGGCGGCTCGCCTGCCTTGCGCGGTCGCTGACCATAGACCGGGCCGCCAGGACACCACTGTGACGGGTGCCGGGGCATTGATTGTCCACTTAGGCTTTTGCCGTTTCTCTGCTTTACCGGACAGGTCCCAGACATGGCACTTGCTGTCTAGTCCTGCGCTGATCAAATGCTCGCCATCGGGGTGCCATGAGATGGAGGACGCTCCTTTCTGAGTGTCGTGGGCGTTGATCTTGAGGAGCGGCGCATTGTTCTTCCTGATATCCCACTTCAATATCACTCCCGATTCCGTGGCACAGGCAAAGACCATCCCGTCCTTTGGCGACCATTTCAGGTCGCGAATTCCCTCAGCGTTACAGCGCAAAGCCTGGAAGGTACGAAAGGTAGGTCCGTTTCGTCCGGCTATAGGGCTCTTGACATCAAAGCACCGTACCACGCCGTCTTGGCCACCTGATAGCAGCCATGTTCCTCTATGGGGGTTGAAGTCGAGCTTGTTGACCTGACGCGAATCCTCACGAGTCTGTATATACTCGAGCCCTGTCGTGGAACCCAGACGGTTGATATCGTACGCGAATATCCTTCCACTGGCGCAAGCAGTAAATATCCTAGGGTCACCAGCATGGCTCGAGGCCAACTTCACATCTTTTATTGAGAGTTGCTCCGATGTCGAAGACGCGGCATTGCTCTTGCCGGCATACTGGTTCGTTATCAGAGCGCGCACATCGATGCCTTCTTTGATATTCAAGCCATCGAACTGGACAATCTTGAGGATATACCGACCCCCCAAGACAGCAGTCTGGCCGTCGGCTGATTTATCTATGCAAGCGATCGGAACGCCGGCAGGATAGACGGCATTTTGTGACGCGTTCGGTCGGTATGTCTGTGAACCATGATAGCCGACTACGCCGGGGCTACTGTCGTTGGACGATGAATCGGTGGCAGGTCGGCCGAGTAGCCTTCTCATGATCTTCCCTTGATTATACATGTCGTTCAAGTGGTCGCCGATGGCACGCTGCGGCCGCGAGTGTAGCTGGATGCCCCAATGCTCTCATGATTGATCAGTCTTCTTTTCGGCTAGGTTCAGTCATGCGTCTGTAATTCCATCTATTAGGAAGAGCGACGCTTGTTGTACAGTTGACGAATATTGACTGCCTACGCGCACATTTGCGATGAACGATTGTCAATCCGAGAAGGGAAGTTGAAAGTGGGCTACATCGATGGAGTGGGGCTGTTGCTGGTTTACTGTACTTGTACAATACCTACAGTGAGATTTCGCTATAATCACATATATTTATACGGGCTACTTAAACGGTGTATTACATCATACGTTGCTTTTATGTATATATATATCGACTTAGATTTCCCCTTAACTTCTACTAATCCCCTATCGACAAATGCACTCTCCGAAGCTTCATATTCAACCCAAAAAATGCACAAAAGGCTCGAGCATGCTTCAGCAAAAGTGTGCATCGAGGGCTAGTATCACCTGGGCCCTGGCCTTTCTCCAGGCCCCGGCTCTATACAGAAGCAGAGTTGAAAGCAATGCCACCAAGTCCACACCCGGCGGACACGCAATCCGGAATTTTATATATGTATGTCAATTAAATTACTAAGGTTATTTTCGATGTCCACAATGTTCACAATTAGTAGGTTTGTTAATACGAATATAAATTTTGTATGCATACCTTGCTAAACTCATTATCGCCCGCAATATTATAAAATATGTGCCAAATATAATTTAGTACGAGATTATAACAAGCAGTCGACGCTGCACAAGTTGCTACGTCGCGCCAAAAGTGTACTTCCAAGTATACGTATTTTATCATAAATTCGATATATTCCTGGATGTCCTTAATATCCATCCATGTCCATCATTTGCAATATTGTGCGATCCATCCATTTGGGCGGCCCGTAGAGTGGATTGCATTGCTTTCAACTTAAGAAGGCCAAGGCAGTTTTCTCGGTGCGTTCTGTTGCCGAAGCGTGAACCGCCGTGTGGACCACCAGTTATAAATTCATAGTGCAGGCCATGTACGAAGGGCATAATCATTTCCATTTCTATCACAATTGCATTGCTAAGCCGTGGATGACGATAGGGAGAATATGTAATGGATGTCCAATTCCCCTTTATCAAGTCGTTGGAGACTAGTTATGCGTCAAGTACTGGCGCATCATAAGGTAACCCTAGAGCTTGCCTACGGGACGTGCTCTGAGGATCGAAGTAAGGCCGCTCTCCAACTCCCACCGCCCTGTTGCCAAACCTTTCCCCCTGCCCGTCGATATCATAGGTGGCAGTATGGAACGTAGAGCGGTTGTCCCAAATAGCAATGTCGTTGGTGTTGATCCACCTATGACGGACTGTAAGGTCGTGGTTCTTGTACACGAGCTCGAGGAACCAGTCGAGCAACTTCCTACTCTCGTCCTGAGTGAGCTCATTGATGTATTTGACGTGCCCGCCGACGGGGAAGATGCTCTTCCAACCCGTGACTGGGTTCGTCCGAACAACGGGGTGGACTGCCCTGAGCTCGCTTCCTACGTTCTCCACCGAGCCGCGGGGCTTGTCGTAGAGCTTGAATCCGTTTCTCTCCGCGACTTCGCCAAACTTCGGTTGCTCGAAAGTCGCGGTCAGACTCTCCAGGAACTTCTGGTAGGGCTCGCTGATCCTATCGTAGATCTCGTATCCGGAAGCCCACAGAGTGTCTAGTTGTTGTCAGTCTAACTACACATTACCATATACGGAAGAGTGACATACCACCGCCGGTCTTCGGGAGCTTCAGGAGGCGAAGCGAGGAATAGTCAGCGGGCACAGGCTCGAAGGCGATATCGCTGTGCCACAAAGCGCCGCTCTGCCTCTTCTGGCTGAACTGATTCGGCCGCGGCTTGTAGAACTGCTTGTTCTGTTCAGAGCTGATGGTGCTGATCTCCAGGTCGTCGCCCCCGAGCTCCCGCTCAGAATTGAGGAGCGGGTGGATGTGGAGGCTCGACGTCGCCGGCCTCCCGGAAAGATCGCCGAGCCGCTGGATGAGCTTTTTCTGCAGGTCATTCGTGAGATTGTCCTGCGCTCGGAAGAATACCACACCACGCTGAGAGACTTGAAATTCGTCAATGAAGAGATCGCCGCTGAAAGACCTTATTGCTTACTGGTGATAGCTAGATCGCGGATTAAAGCGTCCGAGTTCGGAGCTTCGAGCCATTCCACTAGGTTGGCGGTGGGAAATTCTCTTCCGATCACTGGAGTCGTGTCGAACCACTTGTAGTCATCAAGGGCACCGGAGAGCTCGAGAGGCTTCTGCTTTTGGGACTTCGAAGAGATGGGGAGGTTAACTTCGACAGCCGAGGGAGCCATGATGAGCAGGGTCAACGGCTCGCTGCAATTGAATCCTTGGAGATGCTGATATTTGAGTAAACCTATGACCTATGAAGGGATATCTCCACACGGCCTGATAATATCTTTTATACTGGAGGTGATTTGAGCGTAGCCATGTTTTGGTAGAGGTGCCAGGTCTCTGATATATCTCCCTTCGATCATTGCACAAATCACGCTCTATGCAGGAAAATCGCACAATTGCCAAGTACGACCTTTGCTGAGACATCGTTCGCAATGTGAGATAACGCTTTGCTAGGGACATAGGATGGTGAAACTAACCTTAGGATGTCGTGATCTGTTTCTTCCAAAGTTGATTTGCTCAGTCAATATGGCGAGAGATTCACGAGTAATGTCGCAATACAACCTCCTGGGCAACCTCAGTCAGCCCGATATGAGCCGACGGTAATTCACAACAACACGCGTGTTAGAATACTACACACCGGAACCATATCGTTCCCCTTTCCTTCTCTGGATTAGCCTTAGTCATCCGGGAGAGGCACTTCAATTCGAAGCTGGGAAGGCGAATATCCGCCAAGACGCTGTAAAAGCATAGTATAGACGTTATCAAGACTCGAACTCGCTCCGTCGCTAATGAATTGCCCGGACTAAATAGAGGCTTCCACAAGAGAAGCGTCAAGTATTCCTCTCCACAAGTAGATATTAATCATTACGGGTTGAAAGTGTAAAACTATGAGATCTAATAGTGTCCCGCCATAGTGTGGGTCCTTAGACTTTTCCACTATTCAGATCTGACAAAAATGGATTTAATACGAATATAGAAGAATCCTCCAGCCCTGGCAAGCTTCAGAGCCATACGGCCTCCCTGCTTTCACCAATACGGTATGGTACTTCTCTATATTCTATACTACTGCAACAGCGTCAACGGGCATGATCTCGCGGCTGCGGTAGGCACGCAGGGGAGCTAGCAACGTATCGTATAGGAGGTAATGGTGACTCTTAGATGAATCCTACAATAAACCTTAAGCTTCTGTGCAGCCCGTAAAACGAATTCCATATATGTTCACATATTCCGGGGCGGACGGAATGTTCGCATAACTGGCCCCTTAACGCACGTCAGGCGAGCTCGATACTAAGGGCGGTTGTGCTTAAGTATTAGCCATGCAGGAGTAGACGAAATTATATTGCGAGTTTGATAAGGGAAAGACGCAAATGTGTGGGATTAGTATCACCCATATCTTGTTTCGTGCCAACCCCATCTGGAGGCCGGTAAATAACTTGAAGTGGAGGACAAGATGACAGCGGGCCAAGAGCACTTCATGGTCTCGGGGCTCCAGGGGCGCCTATGAGTTGGATGGACCAGTAACTACCACTTGTGAATAAGGATATCATCGTACCAGTTAAGGAGCGGGGATGCCACGGAACTGGCGAGCTAGTTAGTGAGAGGCGGCCCGAGGACCCCCCATTAACCTGAGCAAGTTGCCCTTCGCTTTTCTAATCTCCTGATGCAGAGATCACGAGGGAAACGGAATTGAAGCTGTAAGACTACCGCTAGGACTTTAATAAGAGTGAAGTTTCATGTAATTCGTTTTGGGCTAAACTCGCTGGAAGGTGATAGAGATTCATCAGCGAGCCTTTGAGGGGTTGATGCTTTCTCGCTGATTGCGGCCGCATCAGTACCAGGACTCGACTGATATAACCTCGCTATATTTACTGCCGTTACAATACGTTTTTGGCTTATCTCATTTCATACTCGTCGTATTTCTGCTTGCATCAGAACAAAAGCCCCGTACACTTCCCCCGCCTTGCGGCCGACAGCGGAGGCGACGGCCCACATTTAGCGGCTACGATCGGGCGCTTGCTCCCGTGCCGATGAAGAACAGGTCTTCCGTTCCTGTAGAATTGCGCTCTTCCCAACTGGTATCTCTTATACTAATTAGATTAATCTGAGTTTCCTAGAAGCCGTCTCCATTAGAATTCGTTTCATCTTTACGATAACCGCAGTCAGCATGTCCTTCCCCAAAGTTCCCCCAAGCGGGGTATGGGCGCCGGCCGTCACGCTATTCGACCCAAAGACAGACACCCTCGTCCCCGAATCACAAGCGAAATACTACTCCTACCTCTCAAAGACCGGCCTCACGGGGCTCGTCATTCTCGGAACAAACGCTGAGACGTTCCTGCTCACGCGGGAGGAGAGGAAGGCGCTCGTCCAGACGGCGCGGCAGGCATGCGGCCCCGCATTCCCCATCATGGCCGGGACGGGCGGGCACTCGACGCGGCAGGTGCTGGAGTTCATCGCGGACGCGGCCGAGGCCGGCGCCAACTACGCGCTAGTGCTGCCTCCGGCGTACTTCGGCAAGGCGACGACGCCCGCGGTTATCGACGGCTTCTACGCGGACGTCTCGCGCGAGAGCCCTATCCCCATCGTCATCTACAACTTCCCGGGCGTCTGCAACGGCGTCGACCTGGACTCGGCGACCATCGCCGGGCTCGCGAGGAAGCACGACAACATCGTCGGCGTCAAGCTGACCTGCGGCTCCGTGGCCAAAATCACGCGTCTCGCCGCCGAGCTGCCCGCGGACAGGTTCGCGACCTTCGGCGGCCAGTCCGACTTTCTGATCGGAGGACTGAGCGTGGGCTCCGCCGGGTGTATCGCGGCCTTCGGGAACGTGTTTCCCCGGGTCCTCTCCCAGATCTATAGGTTGTACAAGGAGGGTAAGCATCAGGAGGCGCTGGAGCTGCACCGAAAGGCGGCACTAGCGGAGCAGCCGTGCAAGGCCGGTATCGCGGCTGTTAAGTATGCCGCGGCAATCCACACCGCCCCGCATGCCGGCATTGAGGATGCTATTGAACTATTCAAGCCTAGGCGCCCTTACCTCGAGGCGTCGGCTGCGATGAAGGAGAGTGTGGGGACACAGACGGCAGAGTTGGCGAAGATTGAGGCAAGCCTCAGATAGAAGCATCGCTGGACTTTCATCTAGTACTTAGCGCTACATCCCTGTTAAGGCGTCTAAAAGTGTTGATGCGTATGCTACACAGTAAGGTATAGAAAGGCACTCTTGATGTGAAAATGAGGCCCTTGGCTGTACACACACATGGTCTCCGTTGAGCGTCGCTTTGTGTACATAGACATACATAATGAAATGTATGTAAAAGTCCCGGTTATACTCATTCTCGTAGGGCAAGGACGTGGTGCCTACTAGCTGAGATACTGTGCCACTTCAAAAAGTCCAATTACAGTTCCCTAAGACATATTAGACTCCAAGATAGGTGGATGTGAGGAAAGATATTAGTTAAGATAGCACCAGCGCAATAAAGATGCGCCGTTATAAATTTCTCGAAAGTTTAGGCGGTTCGGACGCCTTCCTACATCTCGGGCTAGCAGAATCGACCATTTACACAGAAAGCCACGTAACATGATGATTACGGATTAAAACTTTATCTCGGGCTGTTCAACCACCAGGTTCCTTATAGGCAGGAAACACTTCTTGTCCTCCCACCCGGGTTCCGCATCATCGTGATGATCGCACCAGGTGCGCACCTCCTCCCACTCGATCCAGTACCAGCCCTCGCACTTGTCCGGCTCCAGCAACTAAGCACCGCCTTCTTAGCAACACACTCCCTCTAATCCGCTCTCAAATCAAGGCAGTGCACTAACCTCGGGTTCGGCCGCGGGATCCTGCATCCGACACAGCACGAACAGGGTAATGTAGTGCTTGCCCGCGTCCTCGAAGACGTCGTTCGTGACGCCCACGAGCCTTAACGCCTGCACCTTCAGGCCGGTCTCTTCGGCGACCTCGCGCTCCGCGCACGCGAAGAACGTCTCGCCGAACTCGAGGTGGCCGCCGGGAAACTGCCACGTGCCTTTGAGAGGCTCGTCAGTCCACGAATCGTGGTGTTGTAACTAGGACTTAGGTGGAATCTGTTTCACGGCGCTAAGGGATCCACCTACCGCTGCCATGGCTGCTTAGCCGCTTTCCTAGCAGGAGTTTCCCCTCCGCATTAGGGATGATGGCGGCGATGCCGACGCGCGGGTGGGCGAACGCTGCAGCCATGAATCTTGCAGTTAATGTTGGTTGTGGGGGGTTGTTGGATAATTTGAAGGGATCCTAATATACGCTTATCTTTGGCAGGAAATTGAAGCCTGATATGCGCCCCACATATTTGAGGAGGTGATACCGAACGTCGGATTCTAGAGCAAACAAATGAAAATATGCTTCTTACTAATACGGAGCCATAGTACTTCGTGATAAATATCAGTCATTTTTATAATTAACGGATTTTGAGAATTTGCTCAGCAGATTCTGTTATGAACGATCCCGGGCATTTAGCCTTGAATTAATGTTCAGAGATACTCAACGGCCACCGTGAGGGCAGTAGTTAGGCCATAGTTAAGGAGTTGGATAGTACAAACTGGGAGAATGATAAGTTCCTTTAAGATACGCGGAACAGGATTGGTATAATCTTCAGCAGGATTTAGCCGCGTCCTTGTAAGCTTGATCTAGCGCATGGCCCTCCCCAGAAATGACCGAGCACGACTAAGCGCGGTTGAATACGCTTCCTTTCATTGGGTCAGTATGAGCGTCTCGGTAGGGGCTCAGTATGCGTGACAAAGTTTATTTTCCGTAAAGCTGCCACTGATCAAGTTTCATCTTTCGGCTCAACAAATTCCTCTGTTGCAGGAGCAGGGGCCGAGTCTCTGTCGGAGCATTGCCGTTGCCATCCTCCGACCACTGCCGCTCAATCGCTCGCAAGCCGCTTAGTGTCCGGCTATGAGCCGCATCTTCCCCTCGGTTGTCCACGCACGTCGCTATAACTTCGATGCTTCCGCAGCTCTTTCCGCCTCCCTCTCCTCAGCGAGCACCTCCTCCCTGCTCCGAACCTCGACATCGCGGGCAACGCCCTTACCGAACTTCACGAGCACCACTCTCTCCCAGTCGCCGCCCCTCTCGGTATCCTTCAGCTCCGGGCCCGGTTTATCAAGCCCGAGAATTGTCCTCCTGTCGCTGCGCCTGACGCCCAGCGTGACGGGGCTGATGACCTTGTCCTTCCAAGGGATCCGTGCGGTGTGGTGCCCGGCCGCCTTGGGCTCGGTGGCGGTGGGCACTGCGTCAAGGAACCCGCGCAGCCGTTCCCGCTGCCATGCGTAGTGCTCGGTCGCCCGCTCTGCGAGATTATTGACGGATCCAGCGAGAGGCGGCGGTGGTCCAGTCAGGAACTGCGATATCAGCTGCAGGAGGAAGCACTGCGGCGGGAATAGGATGATCTCGCCCTTCCGCTGCTTCTCCAGCCACGAGGTGGCGTCATCGAAGCGCGCGGCCATGTGCTCCACGCCGCCGTCGGGCGTCGGGATCATGGCCTCGGACTGCGCGGCGGCGATTGCCGGGTCTTCGCTGGACGACAGGGGTAGCATGTACAGGTACATCTGCGTCGTGAAGCGCTTCGGTGTCGCTTCTGGTGTTATCCATCTCGTGAATGGTACTAGGTTCTCTACTCATGGTCAATATCTGTCACGCGACTCAATAACTTGATTTAGGAAAGTGGCCATACCTGCATCAACGGCCCCGCCGACTCTTTCAACCCAGTCGACGAAACGCTCTTTATTCTCATAGACGGCCCTCCGCGCCTCATCCCGGTCCGCGCTAGGCAGGTTCAGAAGCGCGTCGCCTCTCGCACACATACCCCGCGCGAGGAGAATGCCGCTCTCTTCGAAGGTTTCCCGGATAGCGCCGAGCCTGTACGGCAAGGAGTCCGCATGGCGCCTTGCATCGCCCGGGGACGGTATGTCTCCGTCGTGGAAGGCAGAGAGGTTGCCGCCGGGGAAGACGTGGGCGGAGGGAAATGCCGACGAGGTGTGCACCCTGTGCAAGAGGAGAACCTGGTTCGTCGGCGACAAGAGGATGATGCTCGCGCTGGGCCGCGGCTCTGCCGGCTGCTTCTTCAGCCCCGCCGCCGTTGACGAGGAATAGCGTGCTGACCCCGGTGTTCCTGCCGGCATCGCGGGTGGTGGTAGTAGACGAGCGGCTTTCTGTAACCCTCCCCGACAGCTCACCGGCCTCTGAGTAACGCTGCTGGGCGACCTTGGCAACTGTCGTGCAGCGTGGGCGCAGAAAACTCGCAGCCCTTGATGAGATTCCCAGTAGACACCAATGAGTCTGGCTGCTGCTTTCTTTCCACCGAGTGAGGGAATGTACGGTGTTCGAGAAGTCGGCAATGACATGACTCTCCGGCCTTCACCGGCCACTCTTCTGCTACACGATATTAGACCTCGGTTGCAGCAACCTCCGCAAGCTAGCTGGGTGATTAAGTACTGAGCAGGTGCCGTTGAGGGAAGTAGCGCGCTAAGCCCCACAATTCATGAGATCCCAAGCGTTTCCGGCGTCACTTACGGGTCGAGCCCAAAGTCCACATTGCTGTTCCACATCGCCTTTAAACTTCGCGACATTCGTACGAAGTAGAAAGACCATTTTGAGAGGATGGCTTAAAGGGGCTGACAACTATGTGCCTACATCTGAGATTGGGACTTCGAATAAGCCTGGGGAGCAATGCTTACATTTGTCTGCAACCCCAATCATTTTATAATTGCAATGTTCGCTTAATTGCACAATGGCCTGAGGAGCTTCATACACCGGTCGCACAAGCAACACATTTTGCCATCGGTCACATACGTTCCAGGACACGATTTAGGTAGGCATCTTGTCAATTAGAGTGTACCGCGGTTGTGACGAGTATTCTGTCTTAAAATCTCAATTCTCCCGGAATGAGATTTTCTTGCATAACCCCTTGACTCCACTACCCAGAAAAGTCGTTGTCAGGGTGGTTCACTACCTGGGTATTTCAATCAACAACCTTAAGCATAACATACGCCTTGTGTCCCACCGCTCTCTTTACGGTCGACAGCGGATCGATTTTCCGCTTCTTCACAGGGGAGCCGCCCTCGTCTGTATTCTCTCCGGTGGAGGCGACCTGTTCGCTCTCCTCGTCCTCTGTGTCCTCAAAGGATCCGTTGTCGAGGAACACCTTCAGCATGCCCTGAGAGTAACCGCCCACGATCGCCGTGCCTTCGTCCATCACCGTGACCGGCTTCGGGGGGACGGGGTCACCACCATGCCAAGATGTTCCCGCATACCCGTACCCGGCGCGACCTCCGGCAAGGTTCCAGAATACCAGCTGGGGCATCTCGTAGCCCGCATCGGCGAAGCTCCGCTTGATGCGCTCGAAGGCGGTGGTGGTCCAGCGGCCGCGGGAGCGCTCTTGGGCCGCATCGAACTGCATATCGCTGAACACGAACACGCGCTTGACCATGTCCTCGGGCTTCAGCTTATTGCGCTGGGCCATGGGGAGGATGAGGTCCTCGAAGACTGCCACGAAGTCGGTGTTCATGTCCCAGCTCGAATCCTTCAATTTCTTATACTTTTCGTGAAGCGGCAGGGAGAGGTCGACGGTTTGTACTTCCGGCTTAGCAGAGAAGGTGATGAAGGCGCCGCCAAACGGCGGCGATGTGACTTCGGCAAGGAGCAGGGACAGGCCGATTGCGCTGTCCATAGGGCAGGTACCGTCACGGAACACAGGCGAAGTCATTGAGCCTGAGACATCGCACACGGCGATGCTAGACTCGAGGCTTCCAGAGTCCTTGATACGCTGCACCAGTGTTTTCCATTGACCATCCACCACTTTTTCGCTGGTAGCCTGCAAGTCGGGTGTGTACTTGGTGGTATATCCCCGTTTTTTACCCTGTCTCACGACCTTGATGAGCGTCGAGGGCAGTAGCGTGGCACCGCTGATCCGCAATTTGCCTTCGGCTACCTGGTCGAGGTACTTCCCGAAGCGGTCGCTGTCCTTCTCCGCAAATATCGGTGCGTAGTTTTTCATGGCTACTGAGGGCACGCGGTCGTACTTGATCGTATCGAGCGTCTTAGCGCTGAGCTTCCGCTCGACCACGTCAAGGTGGTCCCGCAGAGACGAGATATCCTTCCGGTACGATTCGCGCGCATGACGAAGATATAGCTCTCGGTCCATCTCTCCCACCATTGGGCGAAGCAGCTCGGCGATCGTGGAGACGATGAAGGTGTGTTTATCATGGAATCGGTCATGTGAAGGTGCCCATTTTGCGCAGAGGGAGATGCGCCTCTTCGCCTTCGGATCATCGCCGCGTAGGAGGGCTAGGTCCGATTTGAGCTGTTCTGCAAAGAGACGGGCTATTGTGATATGGAGAGTTCGGTGCACGGCGTCCGAATTAAACCGCTCCAAAGCTTTTCGGTGGCGCCCGTCGCGGAGTTCGTGACGCTTGGCTTTCGCAGCCTCCTTATCGGGCTTCGGACCCGTGCGTCCACCCCTTTTCTCCCTAACTGTGTTCAAAATGTCTTCGGGCCGAGCCACAACGGTCAGCAGCTCGTTGGCAGATAGCGCGAGGATGTTTAGCAGGTCTTTCCAGTACCCGTGGGAGACGCCGTTTCTCACGTCGAAGCGAGTTACGTCATCCTCATCCTTCTTGGACTCCACAATGACCATGTCTTCATCTTCCTTGTCGACTTTCTTCTCGATGACCGGACGGCTCAGCCAACGGAGGTTGGAAATCAGAGTAAGGGGATGGTTCTGCGCAAGCCAACCGGCGCAGCGGTAAAAGGTGACCTTCTCGGCCTTGCCTAGATGGATCGACCGCGCGTTGAAAATAACTTTCAAAGTCATGAGAGGATCATCTGCCCACGCCGCGTTCAACAGCTCGATTAGGTGGGGGTCGGAGATGACTTCCTCGAGGGACGAGAAGAGGTCAAGCACGGGGCTTCCGGTAGAGCGATTCGCAAGGCCACCGTTCTCGGTGAACATCTTGTTCTCCATGTCCTGCCGCTCCGGGGTCACATCCATGCCGTGCGACTTCAAACCTGCCATGAAGGGGTGTGTCGGGGTCTCATCGCCTTTTGTCTCAGGCCCGGTGGTGGTCTTCTCTGGTGATGACCCTATGCCCATCTCCTTCATGGCTTCTCGTAGATCAGCGGTGGTGGACTGACCGACACTATTAACCAATGTGAAGCTCTCGTCTGGATTGCTCTCGGGGTCACAACTGCCATCCGCGTCACGCTGGCTGACCGCTTCATTCTGCCGCTGGCTGATCTCGGTCATTAAGAAAACATCGAATTCTACTTCTGAGAAGGTAAGAGCTGCATGACTCGGGAATAGCACCGGGAAGGTAGACTTGAGATACCACGGCTCCTGTCCAGTAGCCATTGTGCTGCACTTCGAAGGGCGGAATAAATGCTTCCTTTTCCTCTTATAGCTGGGAAGTGAAAACCTTCGAAGGTTGTGAGAAATGTTCAGACACCCACACATTTAGTAGGTATATGGGGTGGAGGAAGAGGTGGTATCAAGAATAGGGATGGAAGACACTGAAACAAAGAAAAAAAACGAAAAAATTAACGCACATGTGTCTGCATCGGAGCGAGAAATGCTGGAGTTGTCCTCCTACCTTTAAGTACCCATACCTTAAGGTTTCACTTACTTGGTTGGTTGTGGCCATCAACATGTAGGAAGGTATGTTGACTCACACCGAGGCGGCCTGAGCTAAAGAAAGGCTATCGGCTCACGCCGACGCAGCCACAAGCCAAAAAGGACAAAACCATAACCCTGATCAGAATTTCACCTATTACCTCCAGGTACAGCACATGCAAGATGTTGTTTTCTCGGACTTTAAGTGCCTACACCAAAAACACCACCCAGGTAGGACCCCGAACACCCACCTGCACGATACGGCTGAGCCGGCAACGCCCAACCCCCGCCGCCAACCCTGCCGTCCTCTTTTCGGTTTGTGGTAGGTGAATTAGTAGAGAGTATAAAAGAATTTTTAGAAAAGAATAAATAGTTTCATAAAAAAAAAAGCGAAGCTCTGCCCGTGACGACAGAGAGAAATGCCTAGATTTGAGGAATTTGTTTCCGGATTCAGCTACTTCGCTGGGAGTAGAGCCCTTATTACTCTTTATAGCCATGCCTAGCGCTAACCGGCCCAGAATTGTGGATCCGCACCAAGAAATAAAAACTCCGATTGGAGATATGTAATAGAGAACATATTGGTTGGGCAGAGTGGAATTAAGCGTCTAAACTCGTAGGATTAAAAAGCAAGGGCGTTACAATATTGTGATGATAAAGGACTAGACAGCTTCAAACCGAAGTCAAGGTGAAAGGGGCAGAAAGAACGCGAATTTGTGTCTCTTGATCAACGTTTTACCCTGAAGAGGTGCTCCGATATTGAGCTACTCCGCCGATGGACCAAGATATTATTTCAAAATAGAAAGGCACTTAGAGATTGTCCGAAGCTTTTACGCGTATGCCGCCGGAGCCTTGTGCAAACAAACGGGGAGGGTTGCATAAGTTAGGCTGATCCAGGATGAGGGGTGACGAAATGGTCTTCAAGATTCTCGTGGATTGCAACGCAAGGCTTCTCTGCACGGCGGAGCTGACTTGCCATGACGTATCGGAGTTCTTATCATAGTCTACCAGTATTGGCATTCGTCGTCCGGTTCATAACCTATGGAGACTCTTATACCCCTATCATTCACCTGCTACCTGATTTACGTGCTCAGTTTTGCCAGATAGCCGCAAAGTCCCTTAAGCCTTTTTATACACTAGCCACTAGTTTTGGCTATCCAGGAACCTTGTCGCCTTATCCCAAAGTGCTGAGCTATAGTATGTCCTAATCCCGTCCGCAGTATCTAGGATGTCCCCTTGAGAATCGTTGGACCGTTACTTCACTCGCGGACCTTGCTATTTTATAGGGGCTGGAATGTCCCTCAGCGTCAACTGTCCAGGCGGACATAACCTTCTCCTGCGGTCAGAATTGGCTTCGCAGCCACTTCCGACATCAAAGACGCCGCGAGTATTTGCCAGGAGTGATAGGTTATGTTCCCCTAATCAGACAAAGCACCAGACTGTCGCGGAGCCCCACATCTTGACATAAGGGCGTCCGAATTTGAAACGGGATAGGTGGATTATCTATGCTCAAAATCAGCCCCGTGCTAAAGCTCCGGATGCTCGTGCACGGTTACAGGTATAACCGCACCTCCTGCCCAACCCTCCAAAACCTGCGCACGGTCACGGAAGAACCCATCGAGCTCTCCTAGATCGCCCCTGCGGCCCGGTGCGGATACTGGACCCTGGCGGTCGACAGGCTGGACCTGGGGGAAGTCCTCGCGCCCGGACCCGGTGACCGTCGTCCAGGACCCCTGCAGGCGCAGCTGCTTCCTCTGGTCCTATCTCACCTGCGAGCCCGCGATCCCCTGGGGATGGGCCTCAAAGGTGATGCAGGCAAGCTCGTCCACATGGGCCACTCGTTCGGCTCCGGGCTAGCGTTAAGGTTCACGGCGCAGCGCCAGCTCAACGCCTGCGTCCGACGCGCCTTCACGGCGGTTCCGGGCCTGTCCTGGGAGCACCTTGTCTGGACCAACAGGACGACGCGGAGGGGGCCTGCCCTGAGGGGTGTCGACGGTGGCCGGGTACTTAAACCCCCTCCTCTACGCAGCCTGCGGGGATACGGCAGGGCTGGCGCTCGTAGCGGACGGCGAAGGAGGCGTCATCTTGTGTGGCGGGCTCGGAGCTAGGACAGGGAACCGGACAACGAACGGGGAGCTCGGCGGAATGTTGGGATGGTTCCCAAGGGTCACTCCATTCGGACAATAGTCACCTATTACGTACGTAGACGGGCAATCAATTGCTCAGTCCCCTGCAGGGTTAGCTGTGTTTCCTTGGCTATCAGATTATATTCCGGCCAGGGGCACCAATAGTTGTCTTTAAATAAGTCGACGTTAATATTCCAAGCTACTCAGGACGCGCGCTTCTCCTATCGCCTCATTCTCCTTTAGGTAACTTGGACACTTTTGCCTTTGGCGCATATTGAATAATGAATCTTTCTTTAAGTACCGTAACGGTAACTGGTAGAATCAGTTGAATTACATGCCAAGGCGAACCACTCTGCATTCTGAAGCGGCGCCTGCGGCGTTTGAAAACGAATGAGGTCTGCTTTAATGCTGATATTCAACGTAGGAGCTTCTGGATAAATGGACCTATCTCGTACTGGCCATTTCGAGGTGGACAAAGAAATCGAAACAGATCAAAAACACCCCGTTCACCAAAAATGTGGATATCATTGTAGGAGACGTTAACCCATAGAGTTCCTCTCTGATGAGAAGTGATAAACAGTCATTGCTAAGGACGAAAGAACCATCAGGGAAGCTAAGTCACGGGGGGCGGGGTGGGAGCGCGCGGCCTGAGCCTGGCTCTCATGTTCTCGGTATACATTCTCGACGCCGCGCGGCGCGTCGGCGTCTCCTGGTATGCGCTGGGCGGCGGGGAGAACGGGTTCGAGTAGGATTCGTCCTCCGAGGAATCGTGGTGGTCGTCGTCGGTCGAGTCGTCGGGGTCGCTATAGGCCACGGGGCGCGCCGCAGCCGCTCGCCGCGGGCCCCTTATCTCCACCGGCCGGGGCCTGCTTCTGCTCCGCGCGTCCACCCTGCTTCTGCTCCGTGCATCGGCCCTACTTCTGCTGCGCACGTCAACTCTGCTCCTACTCCGCGCGGAGCGGAGGCCCTCACCCGATGGCCGCATCCGGAGCCGTCTTGAGCTCAAATCAACCTCGATGGTGTCCTCGGTGGACCCGTCACTTGGGCCGGCACGGCTGCGGGTTGGGCGCCGCTTATGGTGTTGGCGGACCAGTTCGTATCCGTCGCCGCTATTATCGCTCGAATCGCCATCAGAATCTTCGACGGCCAGCTGTCGCGAGCCTCGCTGGCGTAGCCCTCCCATACGCTCTCCCTTGACCCCCTTTCTTCGCGCATTCCGGGACTGCGACTCCCGGTAATCGTCGTCGCCAACGGGACTGCTCGGACGACTGCGATTCCGGAGGGCCTGCAAGGTGGCCTCCGTGGACTGTCTCGAAAGCACCTCCTCAATCTCCGGGGGCAAGGGGTTTTGCATGTCGCCATTCCTTGGCATACGCCGAGAAGAGCGGCGCGTAGACTGCAGTTCGTCACTTCTCTGCGGCCAGGCTGAGGGCGCAGCTCGAGGATCGTAATCTATCTGGGGAAGACGGCGTGTATCCATAGACGGCGGCGCAGTGGGCATAGCTCTCCGACCGGGCGAGACATCATCTCGAAGTTGATATAGTAGCTCCCCCACGGCCTCCTCTAATTGCCTTTGATGCGACATCATATCGTCAAGCCGTCTTAGTATCTGGCCCCCATCGAGAGACCCGGTCTGATCGTCCAGACCCCTTGTCATGGTAGACGGACCGTTGCCAACCCGACGCTGATTTTGTATTAGATCAACCAAACGATCGATCACGTCTGCTCGGCTGGCTTGCCCTGCCGGCGTATAGTCACCGTTCCGGTTTTCAGCGACGAGATTCCTCAAGGCAAGCTCCAGCTCCCGACTGATCGGCACCTGCGATCTCGTATCATCCATAGGGCGGCGACTATCGCCCTCTAGCGTACCATAGACCTGACGTTCGATCTCGCGCCTCAACCGTTCCTGCTCCTTCCTCCTTGCCTTTTCCTGTCGCTGCGCCTCGAGGGCTTCCGCCCTCCTACGCTCTTCGGCGCGGCGGGCCTCTCGCTCCCCTTCATAGCCGAAAGGCCCCTCCCTTTGTGATCCGTGATCTACCTTGAGAGACTTAATTTCGTGCCTTATCCTATTCATCTCTGTGTCATCCCGCGGATGCAAACGAGGCGGCTTGGGCCGCGGTCCGGGTGGCGGTCCAAGCGGCACTTCGGGACATGGTCCGCCTGCTATGCCGTCGTATGGGACAAATGGATTTGGAGGATACAAGGGATAGCCGCCATGGGGAGGATAAGATGCGTGTGGTGGGTAGGATGCGGGTGGCGGGTGAGGGTGAGGGTGACGGGGAGCACGACTAGCGAACGGGTTTTCGACATCGTCGTAAGGAAGAGCTTGCCCGGCGCCCTCATAACCTGGCGGGACCGGCCCTGGATATACAGGATAACCGTAGCCACCCGGTGCTCTGGGGTGGCTATAGAGATCAAAATCGTCCCGGACTTGACTCCGAGACCTCCCCGATTGTCGCTCTCGCAGTCGACCTTTCATCCGGGTTCCGACTCCTTGGGGAGCTGCTGGAGCGGTGTTTTTGCGCGGGCGACCCCGTCGTGCATTACGAGGAAACTCTCCCTCAGACTCAGACATCAACTCGTCCTCGCTAAGCTGGCCCTCAGACATCACCGCTCGGGGTGCACGGTAGGATGAGCCGGCAGCCCGCAGCGCCCTTGTCCCGGCGAACTCCATTGCGTACAGTCTTTGAGGGCAAACGGGGTTATGTGCAAAGATGTAAAGTGTAGTACATTCGCTCGTGTCTTGGTGACTCGGGATGCGATGAAGGATCAGTGTGTTCAGTGTATGTTTACGAAACCGGAATGTGGGATGAGGATGGATGTTTTTGTCAGGTGACAGGAGAGTTTGGGGGGTTTCTCAACTGTGCCAGGAGTCTGAAAAACTGCTGCGAGCATGCGAAACTAGTCATGCATCTGAGTCCCTCATCAACAAATCTTAGTACCGACTTGTGATAGGCTCCGGTGGATTCTCTACGTTCAACTGCAGGCATCACGCAGCCAAAAGGTGCCATTCGCAGCAGTCTCACCCTGTGGGGCCAGGGGGCGCTTAGCATGTGTCATTGCGTATCAGTGCCCAACGCAGGCCAGACGCATATGCACGAGCATGGGGGGATCAAGGAGTCGTGATTGGAGACTACTCAAAAGAAACCAAATGGCTGCCTACAAGTGGAAAAGAGGCGGCGGAGCCCAAACATCTCTTGCGCCCCTAACGAGAAGAAGAAAATTCTGAGAACCAGAGTTGAGGAGCACGAAGCTGCATCACTGCCTCACCCGTTCTGGGATGGGTGCATGGTTACTCCCAGTCGGCATAACTTGCTCGTCTGGACATGGCATGGACATCACGTATTTATCCGACAGGAGATTATTCCATAAATAGTCAAAAGTCGCTTTGATGCATCTTCGGATGTCATCTAGTACAGGTGGTACTATGTATTTGTATTTTCTGCGACAAAGGCAAACCCCGCCTTCCTACCCCGCTCTTCATCATGCATATTCACCGCTTTACCACCAAAAACCAGTTATTGTTATAGGCCTATTCTCGAACTGCTAGGCTGGAACCAAACAATTGGTTGTCAAGGCGATCTCCCAAGAGTCCCACGTATCGACCATAAGCCGGTAACATTTGAGGAAGCAAACGGATGAGCTGCATGTGATAGGAGTTGGGCGTTGCTTATAGTACGCGTCCTGTACAACTCACAGGGGTATTTTTAGTAGATTACCGCTACCGTCCCACTTGTTTCCTTTACAGGCTGGTATGTAGACTCCATAGAATTTGCATGGGAAATCTACCGGATTTTATATATCTGTAAGTCGCCATTATCATAGCCCGATTATAGCGTTTATAACTTATCTGCATTTATTTCAATTTAAGCCCTTTTACGTGATTTCCAATATGGCTAGAAGCCCAGCTTCGGTATACCAAGAGACAACATTTTCGCGAAACGTGGCCATTACGATGAGGGGCTGCGCCGAGAGCGGTGGGAGACAGTAAAGGACTTGATGGAGGTTATTTTGCATACAGAATGTATGGGAGTATACTGTACATACTAGCTGTTTAGGGAATTTTCTGGAACGGTGGAGGTGACTAGCCAAAAATGCCCGTGGGAGTTAGCTCCTCCGAACGCCCACGCTATCTCTACATGGTCTTATTTTGAGATCTTACAAACTACACTCCTACCCCTGATGGCTTCGTAAAAAGAGTCATCACCCTAACGTGAACGTTCCGGTCTCGCCAACTTCAAGCAATGACTGTCAGATACATCCATGTCCATAGCGTGCAGCTGATCAATTCTAGGTACGCGACGTTGATGAACCATATGTACTTTCGTCATTGTTATACGCAGCTGTCGAGGATGGCCGTGAGCAGCTTGGAATCGGACCCCGCGAGAATCGCTAGGTTTCGCCGTCTAGATAAAAGGCTTGTTTATAGTGGGACAACCTACGGTGAGTGTAACGCTAGAAGTTTTTAAAGTCTTCAGAAACGTGTCTCGTGAAGGCAGAGCTTAGTCGCGATACAGCATATAAACCCATCGGTGGATAGCCACAAAAGCCTACAAATTGCTCTTGAAGCAAGCCTAATCTACAGTTATGTATAATCGTCTACCATCATATCCAGTATCTGAGAAACTCAAGAAGCTTACTCCCCAAACGGGGCGGCGGTGGATGGGCATACATCCACTTATAGAGATCGCCGTGGACGTGGATGACATTGTGTCGACCCTCGTCACAGGACACTGGTAGACGTGGCACAGAAATTGTGGTCGGATAGTTGCTTGCCCATCCCCGGCTGGGAGGGCATCACGTGAGTCCAGAGGAATTGAAGACGAAAGGAAAGCAAGATCGCGAAAAATATGGGCATCAGGTTTCAAACCCTACAGAAGAAGGTCTGTGGTTCTTATGCTTTCATCGCAAAGCTATATACAGTGGGCTTATTAGAAGCATTTCCTAACTGTTGCCACTGTCGTGGCCGAATCTGTGTCCCTGTACTCGGACTTGGTTTAGCTAGATTGCCGAATTCGACACCATCTGCCCCTCCTTATCTTCAGCACCGAGGAAGCTGAAGAATCCTTCCATGTACGGAGCAATTCTTTGAGGGTCATATTATTGCACTTCTTCCGCCAGGGAGGGATATCGTAACTTAGCTTATTTCCGCGAATTCACGCAGCACATTTTGGTTATAGATGTGATGCGAATCATTGTCGTAGAGCCAGATGTCGAACCTGGGACGGATGATACCGGTTCCTTCGAGACGGATGTAAAGATCCAGGAGGTCGAAAATGAGCCGCATACGGACTGCCTCGTTCCACCCGAGAATGCCAAATTGCTCGCAGGTCAGCTGCAGGCAGAACGGAGAGCTGAACATGAAAAAGGTGGGTAGTGCGCCGCCTTCCAATAGGCAATCAGGGAGGGCATATAGAAGACCCTTTCCCCAACTGACGGGAAGCCTGGACCTACCTCAAGCGTCGCATCGTCAAATAATCCATAGGCGCTGTGAAGAGTATCCCCGGGTCATGTACCTGCTGCTTCCTCCAAGTGTGCGCAGGCGTCGCGGACCTCATTCGTTCTGAAGCTGCGTGACCTCTCCCAGCAGTTCTAGTAAAACATGCCGGACATACGTTGCATTCTGGTGTGCGAAACGATGCTGTGGAGGACGGCCAGGCCTACTTCGGGGACACTCCCTGACAGAGCAGCTGCTGCGCGGATGCCGAATCTGAATAGTACCGGGAAAAATGTGAGACCCCAGAGTATGGCGGGGTACTATTAGATCTCATAGCGGAGCAAGGCTACGCGGTCGGGAGCTGCTGTCAGGGCTCTTTGCGTGATTGCTAGACTCCTCGCATTATGTGCAGTTTGTGGTCGAGGGTTGTTGTCGAGATGCTTCATGGTTGACAAGAAGACTATCCAATCCATAATTGATTATGCGTAGGGTTCGATGATGTTGGTTTAGAGTGGCTTACCGAGTGATTTATGAGTCGGTGGTGAATATGTACGGGTTGCACTGAAAGATATAAAGAGGGGCTGTAGAATAAGTAGTAAAAGTATCGAAGAGGAACGCCATGAACAAACCCCTGGTTTTCTTCAAGTCAGTCCTATTAATGCTCATGTACACAAGGTGTTATCAAAATGGAACTGTAAAGTGCCAATAATAATGTTCGATCGTTCTTTACGGTCATCCTGCTACTGGGGAGGTCAGGGAAACACTTATCCATAGTCGCCAGTCACAATCTAGTCATAAGACAGTGCTGTCTGTCTATTTTCTTTACCGCGGAACAGGATGTGGTACGAAGAGCAAGTGTGATGAATGTAATCTTGCTAGAGACTGAGTAGTGGGCCGATAATATCAGCGGCCTCGAAAGTAAAACGGGCTCTCTATTTGCCACCTAGGGTGATATAATGCGAGATTGTATGGGGATTTTGCTTGCCAACATACGTTGAGGATAAGAGCACGGAAATGCTTAGCGATGACTTCAAATATGATGTGCGGCGATGTATGAGGAATTTCAGTGACAGTTCGAATGGAATGAGGATGAATATGGGGTAGAGGCGTGTCAATTTGTGTCTCTGTGTTGTGTTAAAGGCGAGTGGGCGTAAAGGGAAGGGGGAGGGGGAGGGGAACCGGGGGGGGCTAAACTGTGATCATTTTTCGATCCTTTGGCCTCATGAATTTTCGACCATGAAAAGGGACTGGAGAGGTTTTAGTAAGAAGATTGGCCGTGGTGATGAAAGGGTTTCTGCAGTTAATGGTTGCCGGGGTACTCCCTTGCTGGATGTGCTTAGGGATTATATGGGTAATTAAGGGGAAGAAATTTCAACAAAGCCTGATGTGGTGTAAACGGTAGCATGGTTTCAGAAGGGGCCTGGCAAACAATCAAAAGATTGGGTGAATAAGACGTGATACAGCTTTAAAGGCAGCTCGTACGCTCCAGGAGACTGGCAGGTCCGGATTCGATCCCCGGCTCAGGCTTAAATTTCTTTTTTGAATTTCTCATAGATCATAATCGTCACCCTTTTCGAAATCTGTATCATATCGTTTTGATATATCTGACTGAATCTTTATTATTAGATACTTGTCCGGTTTATTCTAGCCACTGTGTATCGATGTATGTTATTCGATTTTGAGAGTTGAAGTAGGAGTAGGATAACTCACCAAGTCTCGATCCGAACCCCTTCACCTTGACAACCCAACACCCATGCAGTTCTTTATCTATACAACCCAAACCCTCCCATCGTCCCACCCCTTGGACTTTTGTCAATAGCTTCCTAACTACCCATCCACCCTCCTATCCCACGTATTTGGATTTTGTCAGCAACGTCGTTACAGCCACGTACCGCAGCAATAAAGTAAGTTTCCCTGTAATATTGTGCGTTGACAATGATAGCATCCAGTTATCACGCAAACTCTGTAGCAAGTGACCGATCGCGGATATTGTCTTCTGGGACAACTAGAATTTCCATATACTTACACGGCTAGCATCAGACACAATGCCTACGCCAAATAGAGACTCCATTCGGGCCCTCAAGCCCCATCAGATGGAGGCCATTCTGTTGGCAATGGACCGCGACCTCAAGTCATCTGAGGTTATAGGATCCTATATTAGAACTATTAATACCGGCACGGTCGACCTCAACCATCCCTCGTGGCTCAGACGAGCTGCCAATACATCACGCCACCCGGTCATCCCCGTCGTCCCCACCAGGAGCATCCCGACGATGAACTCCAGCGGTCACATGGAGGTCGTCCTGGAGAGCGGTCAGAGACCGCGGATCAGCATCCGGGACGACAAGCGCCGCGGGAAGAAGAAACAGCAGATGGAGCGCCTAGAGCACGCCGGAGCTCCCTTGCTAGCTTCTGCGCCCTCCCAGCGGCCTCTCCCGTCTCTGACGCCTCCGGCCTCTGGTCCGTCCCTGGCCCTTCTCCAGCCTCCGACCCTCCGCCCGTCTCCGCCCGGCTCCCCGGCTCCAGCTGCTGGACCGTCTCCGGCTGGCCGTGGTCGTGGGTCTTCGGCCCGTCGTAGTCGTGGTGCGTACCGGCGCACTGGTCTTGTGGCGGCTTGACTATCGTCGGACTCTGGCACATCGTCCGTCTCCGTCTCCACCTCCTCGTCGTCCTCCTCCTACTCCTCCTCGTCTCTCCATCTCGACATTACGACAAACCGCTCCGAAACCGGCGACGGAGGCGGACGAGCCGCAGACCTGCGTTAACTGCGGGGCGAAGTACGATCCCAACGAGAGCGAGATGGGCGAGTGCAGGAAACACTGGGGGACGTACGGGAGGTCCTGCAACGAAGACGGCGGCTTAGACCACTGGTCGAACTCGCGGCAGGGCGCGCCCGAGGGCAAGAAGTCGTGGTTGGGTTGTGGAAAGGAGGACGCCAATGCCACCGGCTGCGTCCCGTGGACGCACACCACGGAGACCGAGGATAAGCGGGTGCAGAGGACGAAGGAGCAGAAGGAGAAGTAGAGGGGTGAGAGGAAGAAGAAGAAGACGACGAAGACGAAGATGATGGCGATGACGATGATGATGACGAGGAAGAAGAAGCGGCCGAAGAACGCCTTGCAATTGTTATTTTGTTTGAGTATAAGCACGGCGTTCAGGGGTGTTTGAATAAAGAGGCCCAGGGGCCAAGCCTTGGCTTTGTGATATCGGTGGGTCGGATGCCTTTTCTAATGGTCTAAAATCGGATAACAAGCCAATGACCGTGCTACTGAACACGAGAGATATCATAGCTGCTTTCATTGTTGTTATACGGTCTGCGGGGTTTAGATATTGAGTCTGTCGCTGGCTCCACTGCTATGGCCGGGCCCCTGACGACAGACTCTACTCTCCTTTTTATCCCGGCCCACGCCCTGCGGAATTTCCGGGTGAACGCGAGGACATGACCCTGGGATACCACGGCACACGTCGACCGTCTCAGCTCGACCCACAGCGGCCCGCTCGTCGGAGCCGATGTGCGGGGCGCCTCAAAATCCTCGGGCGACACAACCTCCGTGTAGCCGAGCAGCACGTGGGACTGCCCCGGTCGTCGGCCATGCAGAGGCCCATCTTGAACCGGTTAATTACCGCTTTTTTGACGCCACTACGGGCCCAGGGTGGTAGTGCCGCTGCGGTAGGCGAGGGCGTGAGGGTTGGCCATCTCCGATTGGTGATATTTACGGGGAACAGGGCCGTGATCCTCAGCCTCGACTGCGAAGTGTATATTCTACGTTCCATGCGTCACTGAGGGGTTCGAATCGGGTATCGTCGGACCTTTGTGACTAGACATCCTCTTAAGCGGGCCAATCCCGGCACAAGGGTCTCGAGAGTTTAGCTATGTGGATTTGCTAACATACAGGCCGCTAGAAGATCATTATGAAGAAAAAATTATAGCATGATCACAGGGATATGGACCGAATTTCCGATTCAAGAGTTTGAGGACATACAATGGTATTGGGCGATATCTCTGCATCATCCGGGATTTCCATCCAGTTTACTACCTTCTGTCAGCTATAATTCAACGGATAGTGATGATAAACTTGGCAAAATTCAAGGGGTCCCCCGAAAACATAAGGCTATACGGTATCCACAGTTGAGTTTCTCCCAACATGGTTTCAGTAGTATGTTCCTGGTTGGACACTGTATCTAAGTATGTCGGCCGTGCGAGCGGCACGGAGCTCGAACATAAACTCAAGGCTGGACTCGAAAAGCGGGATATAAGGCTCGCCACGGTCAAAGGCGGGAATCTGCAATTTAAAATTAAGGTAACTGTTGGGGCAATAAATTTTATTATGTTGTCGATACAATGTTCGACCCGTATCTGTGCCATGATGGTCATCTCGGGCATCACAGCTTTTTCAAGGCCATAGATTAATCTTCGGCACGGGGCTATCGCGGTAGCCCCAGAATCCTCGCCCATAGAGTCACCCTGAAGTGGATGCGAGAACACTTTGCTAGCCGGTTCGCTTGATCACATGCGAGAGTAGACGGTGAATGATGGATAGGACATCGGAGCTGAAGTGCACAGTTGATTGTGGGAACCGTTCCTTTGTTAATTCATTCCAAGGTTCGGTCGTGTTGAGGGTATCTATCCGCCCGAATGTGCATCAAATGCCATGCCATATGTCGTGCCTTCCAGTTGTGCCTTTTTATTCCCATCAACACCGGAAACCTGGAACACGTCAGAGGGCGCATCTCAGTTGGCCAGTAGGTCGCAGGCCAGACATACCCTCCCAACAAATCATCACGCTTATCGCTGGGCGCTCCAGACGTTCTTGAGGAGACCATCCCGCTGCGCCAGTCTGTTCAGGGCATCGTCGGCCTCGGCCATGGCGCGGACGAATCCAGAGAGAGCATAGACGTGGTTCTCGCCGGGAATCTGGCGGCCATTCTCGTCAACCTTGGCGATGGAGATCTGGACGGAGGCGTGGTCCTTGGCCTTGATGATCCGGTTGGTGGCAGAGCACTTCCGGGGGACGTAGCTAAACGAAGGGAGATCTTAAGTCAGTCATGCTCATCCCATATTCCAGCAAGGCCCTCGGCAGGTTTTGGGGAAAGTAGGCTTACAGGTCAACGATATCACCACGGTCGTTCTCCATCTTTGCGATACTGCGAAGGATGTGTCGTGGATGGGTTGGTTTGCGGAGAGACGGAGGGCAAATTGGTGGATGTCGCAACAAGATCTCGCAGTTGAGTTTCGCAACAATTTTGACCTGGTCGGGGAATTTCGAAAGTGTTTGGTGGGGTTTCGCTCAGGAGTAGTTCTCATCACGTGAGATACCAGACCATAACGGGGTCTCTCTGGTGGTCTAAGCGTGCACGGGGTAAGACCACATAAGAGATACGTAACGTTAGAGATAAAAAGCCCGGGTCAGGTGACTTCGTGGTTAGTTCGTGTGGAACTTCCCATTCAATTAATTGAAGGCGACTCGCTCCGTTGTATTATGGGAACCCCCACTATTTGTTTTGATGTTGGTGTATGTATGATTACCACCGAGCCCCCTGACCGTCACAAAAAGGCAACAATCCAAAGACCGGACTCACTTTGATCGATGCAATCCACATGCCATTATTCTTGTTTACTTCGCCGTGACGATTGATCATTTGCTGGCCCGTATTCGCTTCGGTTGCGCCTGGCGCATCCGTGTTTCCCCCCTCCTTCGACGTGTAAACGCCATGTCCGCGGCCGACGTTTTCATGTCTTCTTCGCCTCCAAGAGCCGCCAGGATGGATCCGGGCTTTGTGGCTTCCTCGTCGCCAGAGTTGCCATCATTATCCGAGATATTCCCCAAGAACCCCAAGCGGTCGCTACTAAGGAGCGGAAGCAACGCTACGGTTTCACCCCCTAATGCTCTTCACACCTTTACGAGCGCCGCGAATATGCCAAGAGACGCGCCCGACGTAGACATCGACACAGAAAAGATTCCGAGGTCGCCTTCACGCAAGCCTAAAAGAATAAATGGTCTAGCCGAAAGACTTGCCGCGGATGCCCAGGTGACCGCCCATGAAGAGGCGCCAATCACGATCGAGTCTTCGCCTAGGGAGACGCCATGGCAAAAGTTCAAGAGCAGAACACCTACGCCGGAAAGGAAACAACCACAGATACCGAAGGGTAGAGTGACAAAAGCAATAGCCAAGGACAAATCCCGAAAGAAACCGGGCCAGAGCCGTATAGAGACTGAGGCCGTATCGAGACACTTCGCGGCCAAGGGAGGAGAGGCGCAGCCGGCTGATGAGGAAAAGTTCACTGAGGATGGCGAACTGAGTCTCCCTTCGAACGATATAGGACAAGCTAGATCACAAAGTATGGCGTCGTGCTCCGAGCCCGCATTACAGCGAAGAGTAGATTGGACCCCACCGTCTGCCAAGAATGCTATCGTCATCGCCTCAGACTCGGATCATCGAGAGCTTCTATCATCTGTTGACAAGCCAGTCGCATCGAGGGAAGTGTTTCAGAATCTGTTCGACAATTATGCGCGCAAGGATGATGATGCTTCTATCCCATCTGGACAGCAACAACAAGCGGATTTACTGAAGAAGCGTAAACGGATCGAGGTAGTGTCCACTACAGACGAGCAGGACAAACAGGGAAAGCAGGATACCCACGATATACCAGTTAACGAGATTCCCCCTTCAAAACCAGCCCCTACCAAGAAGAAGACCAGGACCATTACGGAGCTAGCAACAGCCCCGTACATAATCCCCGAACCCGAATTCGATCTTTCAGCACAGTCCACCCGAGACTCCTTGTTGAACTACTTCGATTCAGGGGGCGAGGTAAAGGCTCTGGTTGAGCATCAGTCCATTATCATGTCCAAAAACAAAGAGGCAGTCAAACCTAAAAAGCCGAAAGCTAAACCTCGGAAAAAGAAGAATGCTGGCGAGGCCGAGAATCCGATTTTGTTATCTCCAAACTCTGCACTAAAGCAATCCTCTAACCAGGACTTCGTCTTTGGAACATCGAGTCAGCTTGTGCAGGAGGAGTCACCCACCACCCTAAGGGAGCTTCAACTCGCAATTCAAGCCTCAAACCGTGATGACGATCCATTTGGCGAATCCGACAGCAGCCAACGCCTGTGGCACGCCGCTGCGCGAGATAACGATGGAGAGCTGATGAGTGTGGACGTCGTTGACCTTGTGCGGACACCAGCATTACCTGGGAAGCATCAAAAAGATTTTACACCTAACAACGAAGAGCAATTTCATGTCTCAGATCAAGCCAAGTCCGATGACTTCATTGATATTGACGATATCGCGTTAGATACGCCCCAAACGCAGAAAGCGGCGCCTGACCAACAAAATTCGCATATCTTCCAAACTCAGAAACCACCTACACCTCCGCCTTCCAAGCCCCCCATTCCTACTACGGCTCAAGTGCCGGTTGGCAACGCGAACATACCGCGTCCGACATACGAGACTTTCACGGATGCTCAGCTCTCTAGGCAACTTGCATCGTACGGGTTCAAGCCTGTGAAGAAACGACAAGCTATGATTGCGTTGCTTGAACAGTGCTGGGCAAGCAAGAACCCAGGAGCTGTGTCCGTACCTTCTCAGCCCATGACAACTACGGCAAGCTTAACGTCACCCAAGAAGAGGAATCCCAAGGCGCCTGCTCCTACCACCATCGATGCAGAGAAACCTGTAAAGCGGCGAGGACGGCCGAAGAAGACCGATGAGGCAGCAGCCGCATCTACGTCGAAGGCCGCCACAGCACCCTCGAAATCAAAAGAAGGCTCCCCCAAGAGACCACGTGGCCGGCCGAAACAACCCACCCGCAAAGTAGAAGAAATCGCAGACTCGGATTCTGACCCGGAAAACGAGGTGCTCTCACCCTCGCCGTCACCCGCGTCCTCAGCGGAGCACATCTTCTCCTCCCCGCCGCCCCTTGACCTCGACCTCTCGGCGACCGAGGAGACGGACGCATCGCTGACGCTCACACCGAACACCACGGACGCGCAGCAGGCCACGCTCTTCACGCTCATCACGCGCGCCGTGACGACGGCGCCGCGCTCCTCCTCGCACGAGGAGCCCTCATGGCACGAGCGAATGCTGCTCTACGACCCCGTCGTGCTCGAGGACCTCGCCGCCTGGCTCAACGCGGGCCAGCTCGCGCGCGTGGGCTGGGACGGCCCCGAGGTGGCACCCGCCGACGTCAAGCGCTGGTGCGAGGCCCGCAGCGTTGTGTGTCTGTGGAGGGTCAACGTGCGCGGGAAGGAGAGGAAGAGATTTTGATTTTTGATTTTGGGGAGATGGGATGGGAATGTTAAGGGGACGTGTGGGGTGTGGTGGTTGAGCAGAGATGGAGGATCAGAGGTCGACGCAACGCAATCCACTCCACCAGTCACAGCGATGGATTTGACGTCCGTCCACTGGCATGCCGAAATATATGGATGGCCACCGATGGACGTCGGAAAGTACATACATTTCTAGTATTCGTATATAAATCTATGTAACTCCGGACTGAGATTTGGGTCCCCCTTTTCTACCGACTACTCTGATGCCAAAGCCACATATTTCGACACCAGCCACACTTTTCTATATGCAACGCCGCAGTCCACTTAATATGGACATAGGCCATCCACGATTGCTTCAGTGGAATGGATGGCCACAAAATCTAAGGCCAAATGGATGAATCAGTCTTGGCAGTTGCGCAACCGGTGGAGATCGGTTGAGTTGGATCGACCCCTGCGGAGGATGGCTGGGTACACTAGCGTTAGTGCTTTTAGTGCTGGATTATGAGTGCACGTCTCATTGGTTACTACGTAGATGTTGATGCGTGAAGGGCTGTATTCTAGCATTGTTTTCTAGCGACAATCTCTGAGCAAGTCGATGCTTGAGCAGCACGGCCACCCCGACCTTGGCGCTACGGGAGTTCGTGGAGTGGCCTATGGCGTGTAGGGAGGGAATCATACCAATTGCCCACCATCCAGGATAATTTCACTAGCACCCCGGCATGTAGCGCTTGGTATGAGTAGACCTGACTGGTGGATAGCTTAAGTTCCCCTGGACGATAATTTTACCAACCACTGGATATGGTCATAATAATTTATTTAAGTACGACTCCTACGCACCCCAGAGTTGGCATTCTAAAGCGTAATCACATCCACCTGATGGAGATGAAATTTAAGCCACACTTTGTTCCGATGTCTTATAACTAAATTCTCCAGGTAACAGAGGTCGAGGCGGTGATGCCTCTACGCAGCCGCGAAACGCGCAATTTTCCTCTGATCTGTATACGGGTCGAATCAGTCTCGACTGAAACCCGAGACGTCCGTCCTATGTAACATGATTGTCCCCTCACGACCCCTACAGCTCACACATATCGCAGAGACAATGCGACGGCACCAGCACTCCGGTGGGCGTTTCGAAAAGCGGTTTGAAGCCGGTAAAGACCTTGCCTGGACGATCCAGCGACCGCATCAAATATAGAACTTAGGCGGTAGTTACCAAGAGAGCTAGAAATCAGTGACAAAACCAACCCTAACACATCCTTCCTCTCCCGCAATGTACCGAATAGAGCGTGGGTGACCGCGGGTGCCGACGTACGGCGTCCAGACTCATACGCTCAGCTGGATTGTATCGCCACATTCGTTTGAGAACGTCCGTGAACTCGGTAACCTCCTCTCTGGGAAACCTGTGCTCGACAAAATGGATCAGTTTCGTAAGATTTTTACCCCATACTCTTCTCTCTCGTACCAAGGGGTCTTCGAGGACGTCGGAATAGTCTGGCTTTTCTACTGCCGCCCCCCTATCGTCCAGCAGAGCCTTCGGTGACCATGTGACGGGTTCCAGCACGCCGGATGTGGAGGTTGCCGGTTCTTCGTCGATTTGGGACTCTCTATGCTGATATTAGGGACAACGCGCTGCACTACGCTGTTTATTGTACAGCGCCTGGTGCGGCTCCGTCAAAGGTCTGAGATACAATTCCCATCTGATGACGTCGAATCTTTTGGGCAGACCAAATCGGAGAAACCTGTGAAAGGGTTGAAATCTGCTCGGAGTTCGTATATAGTGCAAGCCAGAGGCCATATGTCGCTGCCCAAGCTGGCCGTCGCACTCTGTACGATCCCCGGGGCCGCGCATGTATTCAGGATCCCGGTCGTCTGGCGCGGGGCGTCGACATGGAAAGACTCCCCGAAGTCGATGATGGCACGGAGTTGGTATGCAGCGACTCGAACTTCGTTATCGTAGGCTCCACCAAATACCGGGGTGCAGAACCTTCTGGGTCCGCCGAGCCGTCGCTGACCTCTATATCGTAGCATTCTGGCTCACTGGTGAGTTCGAGAAGGTGCTCCTTGTCAAATCGTGGAGGCTCTAAACATCACTGGTATGTTCATAGGTCGCAGCTCCCCGTGAAAAATTCAATGGCCGTGTAAGAACTGGACGCCTTTCGCGATCTGGCCACAGACATCTTTGACGGTAAGAACCGTTTGCGGGTCTAGAGGGCCACGCTCTCCACACGGCCCACACCAGTCAGAAACGGTGCTACCGAGAAACCCTCATAACGAAGCACAGGTGCCGGCCGTTTCGGCCGTCAATGTAGCATTCCTGGGGGACAAAGGGTGGCATGGTTATCGTCCAGCTCCTTCGCTGTTGCGCGGCTCCTTCAAGTCCGCCGAGGTCTTCGCGTCACCCCCGTCGAATGAGCGGTCGGCTGCCAGGATCTTAACCGCCCTGCACTTCTTGGTCCGGTTTCCAAGCAGAGCCAACGAGGCTTTACACTAACAAGCCACTTACGCCGGATTTTCACCCACTCTCACCCATTCCGGGAGTTTCCAGTGAATAGGCCATAACTAGCGTGGATTGAAGATATATATAATATATTTCACTAGATTTGTTCATCATGAATTCTTCAAATATTATCATTTATTAAACGATTATTTAGAGATTGGATTAATACGGCGATATAAACGATTCAGTAGTACCCACGAACGGGTAACCACAGGGTTTATCGCGGACGGTTAACCACCTACGCCGTGCGTAGTGGATGGGCAGCCACGGGTGGGTAATTTCAAACCTAAAGCGAAACGACCCCGAAGCATGCACCGTCGCCTCCGCTCTGTTGATGGGCTGAGTAACGAGGTTAACCCACGCCAACTAGTGGTCCTGGTCAGTGGCCGCGTCTGTTCAGGAAGATAATGGTCTACTCACACAGGATCAGTTTCCGTGTCGGAGCCAACTGCTCGGTACTGAATCTGACGAACAAGCTTTGGGTGCCATGTTGCCCCGTCTCCAATTCTATACACCCTTTTCCAGACGACCTTTCCTTCATGCTTATGACTGATATGACATGTAGTAGTTTATGGTTGAGACAACGGGTCGTGGTTGTACTTGCCAGAGAGAAGAGTTAAGTACAGAGCGAAGGGAAGAGGAAGCAGCCTAGCTGGTGGTTCGTAGTATAGGTAGTAGATACATGACCATCAATGCCTGCCTTTTCCTAACTACTCGGGGCAAAGCCCCTTATATATACACAAAACCAGACCCTCGCTGGTGGGGCACTGGGCATCGAGAAAGGGTCACCTTGGCACCTGACAGTACTGAGATACTACACCTAGGCTTGTTAGCTATAACTACCTTCGTTGGGGTCTATGAACAATTTGCACTCCTATTATAAATACACGCTTATAGACAATGGGAACATGGGATGTCGGGACGTCAATCGGGGGTAGCTGTTGTGGGCTTACTATGTTATTCGGGATCGCTCATTATGAGTTGATTGAGCATTCTTTGACTTGCTTTCGCTTGTCTGTTTGCTGCTCCGGAAGCCTACTGTGACCGAGCTTGCCAACAATAATTATACGGCGTGAAGATCGCTCTGCGAAAAGCAAGCAAGCCTCATGAGCTGGCCTCCATGACCCATAACCCCTTGGTCACTTAAGACAGTGGTAGGATTCAATTCATTTCATAGTTTGCCAATATAATCATCTAGACAATACTGATATTCTTGAGAGATATAAGAGTATTCTACAGGCAGGTTATGGTCAACAAGTGGAGCCGCTTTATTTCCAGTAGCCGAAATATGGGAAAGAGATAGTACGGTTGGGCCACTAATGATCTTGAATCCCTTGGTAACAGGGAATAGAGTTAATGATTATATAGACTGAATCAAAAGGGAATTTCCAAAGAATGGAAGGCATATGGTTAAGGCTGTGGTTGATAATATGGATAGTAGTCTACCATCAAGTACATAGGGCAATCTCATCAGAAACCGACGTAATTAAACGTTCGATCCCTTGTTCTAGCACCGGGCCTCCCGTGTATGAATACCTGGGGCGTATGCGAAGTACCCATTGGATGTTCTCCCCGGCTCGTCCTTTTCGACGTATCGTAGGTGCTAGACCAATGGCGGACCGCTTTGCATGTGATGAGATTTTATTAGCTATTACAATATCATTACGGCGCACAGGTGTCTGCTACCTACGTGGTAATACAGGCAGTATTGCTTGAGACTCATGATGCCTTTAAGCAACGCCAGAGCAACGGCGTAGCGGCAGGGGGACTAACGTATGCTGACAGGTAAAAAAGCTCCGATCAATCTATGAAATGAGAAATTCGCCTGGCCCCTCATTGGCGATTGGTCAGTTAATGGCAGGGGAGAGTGAACCCGTAGCCAATGAGAAAATTCGCAGGCCTCGTTGAGATCAAAACATGCCATGTACCTAGGTACCTCGGCCCTGAAGTGGTGGAGCTGGCCCGCTGCCGTTGAAATTTTAGTGCGGCTCTGCTAATCGCCGCAACGGTTTCCGGGGTAAAGCCAATCGGATGTTTTCCATCTGGCCAGATCGGGAATGGTGGGGATCGCATCTTGGCTGATCTGATCCCACCATCTTCCTCCACGTCCACATATAAATACCTCCTCACACTTCCCATCCTTTCCTTCTCTTGTCCCCAACTTTTCCACATACTTCATTCCAACATGGCTCGTCTCTTCGTTCTACTGTCCAAAAACATTCTACACTCGAACTGACATGGCAGTCATCATTCAGCTTGTCTCTCATTCATGCTCAACTGTCCTCCTTTTCTTCTATCTTCTCTTGCTCTAACATTCGCCTGTTCCTCTAGGACATGATTCCTGCAGCCCCTCACTGCTGCCAGCAGGTAAGTTCTCGACACCTTCAACATCTGCTTCTGTCCTTTGCATGTCCTTACCAAAAGGACTTTCCTTGCCATAGACTGAGTTGCCTTCCCACCTTATAAACATGCATCCTTTTCGTCGGTGGTCAACACCCAAACAACAAATAACCTACATACCCACATCTTCTGCCGGCCGTCACTATACATCCACATGCATCCTCGAGGTGATATTCAGCTTTGATTAATATCAGTTGCCGTTTGGCATCAGGTAAGTGCTATTCAATTGCCTTTCCCGTCCTTTGCTCTGACCTCCACTCCTATTGGCCGACTAACTCTCCAAGTCTGCTTGGGCCATCCAACCTATGCACATCCACATTCCATCTCACTTGTCATCGCATCAATGGTCATTACTTCGTGCAGCAGCAGGCTCCTCGTATCCCGGTACGCGAAGATCTCTGAGGGAAGTACCAAGGCAAACATCCGGAACCCCAGCGTCACTCTATGGCTGCCAATGGCTCTTCCTGTGCGACTCCATTTCCAGCTTATCAGTCAAGCGTGCTTCGGCACTGCATCTTGCCTAGCTGGTTTGGTTTAATGTCTTTCGAAAACCTTGGAGGTTGACGTTGGAAAGGATCACATGAGGCCGTCTGTTTGTTGTGGTTGTTAGTGACTGTTCGTGTGATGACTGGTTGACCTGGCTTGTCTGGATGCTGCTGTTCGTGGTGCTGCTTCACCGCACTACAAGGGTTTGTCTTCTTCTCCATTTCCACGCCTTCGTCTCATTGCTGACCCTCTAGCCAGTACCACTTCTCCATATCAAGGGCCACATCACACATATACATAAGTACTTCGAGAAAACAGCCTACACAATCACGAGTCATACTGTTTCAAGAAAGATACCTACAGATCATCGAGGACAACAACTCACAGATGTGGACGCCCCTAAAGAAGGTGGTAAATCAAACACTGGCGCGATTTGGATATACATGGAGGTTCTAGTTGGGGAACTGGTTTCTGGGATACTACTGGGTTGCTTGGGATTTGGAACTTGTGATTTGGAGCTCTGTGTTTGTATGCTTGGAGAGTACTGGAGGGAGGATAAGGAGAGGATTTGTCGGGAACAACAGGGAGGAGCGGAGGTCAACGTAGCTGTACACGTTCATCACGACAAGCACCAATTCAGCCTCATAACAGCAACTTAATGCGCCTACTGCCTATTGATCCCAGGCATATCCCTTTGATGAGAACCTACCACACCATGTAATCAATTAAAGTATCAGTTGCCGTGTTGTTTACTCTTAGCAATTTACGATCTTGTTGTGGTTCAATTACGGAAGCCGGAAGGAGCGACCTAGCTACTTCCCGGGTTTAGCTCCCACCTTTCCTTTTACCCGCATTCCTCCACTTCTACCAAAGTCCAGCACAGACAGCCGACATTATCCTCTTTCTTCATACGTTATACCATCATCATCCATTCATTAATCATCTCGCCCACACCCAGCCTCACATGCCTACTCCAGTTGGTGTTGTATTACCATCCATCATTTATTCCGCAATTCAATCACCAGTCAACTTATCGATTCTCCAGACGCTGCTGGCGCATCACGATGGGTCAGAAGCGAGAGGAACCTCCCCTCGTCAAACCGGAGTATGGGCCCAAGAGGGTCAAGTCAGAGAAGTTCGAGGACACCAAGTTCGATCTTCATTCGATCCCCCCAGCTCCGACAGAATTCAAAGTCAAGGAGGAAGCCGACTCCAAGCCCGAGTTCAGCATGACGGGGCCTGCCAAGAATGGCACCGCCCAGGTAAGTACTTACGAGCCAGTCTATCATCGATTAGCTGGCAAAGCCCCATCTCTTGTTGCTCTGAGGTTAACCGAGTATTGCTCCTAAGAAATGGTCGTCGTCCTCAAAGCGCCCTCATAAGAGTCGCCGTTATTTCCATAGCCCACAAGTCGTGAAGGTCTACTTAGACTCCAGTCGCAATCGCGGCATATCGGGCCACTACGATGGAGGAAGAGAGAAGGTCTTTCTTAGGGGCCACGGCGATTTTGATTGGAACTCTGATCTATCCCCGGTCGGCCGAATTTTCGACAGATTATTGTCGGTGAACCTCCACGTCATACCAGCCAGTATGCCAATCCTTGTAAGACCGACTCGGGCTGTAAGTTGTTTTACTCCTTTGATGCAGATCCGCTGCTGCAGACGTCGCATTAGTATGGCTATAAGTTGCTAACGTTGATGCTAGAAACCTGGATACACTCATGAAGTCGACGTCGTTCACGGTAAATGGGACAGACAGAAGATGGTACGTAATTGCACCACCACCAAGCCCTGGCTTGGGCTTCGCTTGCTAATACTACTGTAGCCGGCCGTGACCGCGATGCTCGCGCCTGCGCCCGGCCTATTCCGCCCTCCGAGTCTCCTATTTCAAGCCGGCCCGCGAGGGGGCGACCTCGGCTTCGTGGGTGTCGGTACCCCTCCATCTGGGGTAACTATCAAGGCGGATGAGAAAGATGAATAGTATCTTCGATTTTTACCGATTGCCTCAGCACAGGGATCCCACAACGAGGAGCCGAAGCGGCTCTCGCTAGCTTTAAGGCGCTTACACCGGACCGAAATTGCTTGGAAGGGCAGCTCCTGCGTACCTTGTAACCACCAACACGACGTTGATCTAGGCGATGTGCAATTATCCATATCCTATGAGACGTTATGTGTGCCGTTCTATCCGCACTCCAGAAGCCAGTCTGCTGCAGAGTCGGCAAGGGTTGGAGGTGGAAGGATATGAAATCGCTGCGCTTTATCACGGGTAGAGTAATAGTGGTTAAAGAAGTGGTGTTGGCTTAGGTTTATGTTATTTTACTAGTTACTAGCAACGGTGGTAACGTTTCAACCCTGGTAATTGCTTATACCAAGAAACAGCAATTCCCAAGATTTCGTATATGCTCTCCGAAAAAGCTTCATCATTATAACCACCAGTGGATTCTCCTTTACCGCACGTTCCTTTTTTATTTACATTCTTTCATCGCCTCATTCCGCTCTAGGACTTAACATCTGCCCATCTTACGCGCAGACTGACTATGGTCCCTCATCGACCTTTGGCACATTCTCTTGCTTACCATCGTGCAACCGAAAGATTCCATTGGTCTGGGGGTCTCTAGAGGAACACAAGTGTTATTGAAAGAGTCCCTAATTACCTTACTGTTCTTCTGGCCCTCTGGCCCGGGCCACATAAGACAGCCGACGACTACTTCACGCCGGTGAGGAGAGCCGCCCAGAAAGTGCCGACGCTCATCGATGGCAAAGACGGCAGCCCAGGGGAGGACCGACGGGGGTCCCCAAGAAACGCGGTGATCGCTGGGGCGGGAGCGTTGATACCGGCAGGCGGACGGGTACCACTTCCAGAGCGGCGGACAGGGACTTATCACTCGTTACGAACGCCGTGGATATTAATTACAAGATTGCCAGCGTCAATGATTCGCCGGGTATTAAGCCGTCTAGTAGAGCCTTGGTGCAATAGCTAGCTATATTAGCTGACTACAAAAATCTATATCCATATCAGATTAAAGAGGGCTCTTAGAATCCCAATTGGCGTTTTACGTCAGAGTACCGGCAGCGTCGTCTTCGCCGTCATTTTATATGCGGTCGGAGGGCATGGTCAAGCGGATGTAGCATTCTTGCCTGTTACTTTGTAATCAAACGTCAAGTCCCAGCGGCCATACAAACCATTCGTAAATTTGGACCCACTTTCTTGACGCATATATTGACAGTATCGAATTCGTCCCACTGCAGATATCCGCCCGGCCTCAGCAGCTTGCGGAGATTCCGAATGATGGGTCGATGATCCTGTGATTCACCGACAATAAGCAGTAACCTGGGTTGGACACAATTGTATTTTCTAAAAAGATCGTCCGGGACATGATCGGAAATGTTCCAGCATCCCATCTTGACATTGGAGGGCAGCCATTGCTGATGGGGGGTCTGGCGAAGACTATACGGTTCTCAGGGGTATTTGCTGTTAGTTGCCTCTACAGGTCCACCATTTGCTATCTAATGTTACGAAGTAAATGCCCATATAAGTTGTGGAGGGCATGACATTATTAATCCCATACGAAATCTGGCAAGAGCGGTAAGCATTAGCAATATCGAACATGCGGGCACGGCCGTGTCTGCTGACTTATCCCGGCGGTGCACCGGCCCACCTTCCTCTCCCGGTTTTGCCAGCCCCGACCGCCCTTAGTATTTTAGCGCCCACCCTCCGTTTTGGCCTCGGGGCCGGATAACCGTTTTAAAAAAAACGGAACCGTCGAGGGCCCGGAACATTTGCTCGTCCTGCTCCGGCCGGTACCGTATTTACTTTACTTACCCCCTTCCTTTCCGCACCCTCCCCCCTTCCAACATAGGGCTTACTAACGCCCTAGCCTTACCGCTAATAACCTGCGCCAAGGAACGAATTAATATTAACAAACAATACCGACCCTAAAACATAACGCCTTCGTACGATTCTTAAGTATACCGGGGGACGTATTTTCCTAGCTATAAAATATCCGGCTTCTTTTTTGTATTTATAATCTTCCGTTCGATATAATTCCTTTTAAAACGTACCGCGTACATTTATATCCATATTATCTTTATCTTTTAATAAAATTACTTCGTTTTAAGGTCGTTTTAAAATAACCATTTTTAATTTTTATTAAATACCTTTTACATATAATTATTCGATATTATTTTCCAAAAAGGTAAAAAAATAAATAAAAAAATAAACGGCTTTAATTTACTTAAAAAGATACCTTTCGTAATCGATCGATAATAAACTTTTTATTATAAACGATATTTTAAAGGAATAAAACCGTTTATAATAAAATTAAATTTAATAAATAACTTTTTACGTTTTTATTTTCTGCTTTATTTATTTTTATTTATTTACCCGTTATTTTTATTAATTTTTAAATATAAATTTTGCGAAAATTTAATTATCGATAATTAAACCATTTAATTAACGTTTATTAAACGCCCGGAAACGGCCGAAATTTAAATATTTTTCCGAACATTTTTACGAATTTATGCCGAAATATTAATCCAAAAACGTTTTATTTTCGGCCTTAAAAAATATAAATTTAAACGAATAATAAATTCGGTATTTAGCTTAACTAAAATTTAACGAAAGTTTATTATTTTAAGGAAATATTATATTATACGGCAACAAAAAAAAATTATTTTATTTAAGTAAAAGTATGGAAATTAAGATAAATTAAAAAAAAAAAAAGGTAACAAAAAAGGCCCGGTTTATCGGATCGTTAAAGTTAATTTATATAAGCCTTTAATTATCCGAATTATAATTAATAATTTTATATAATAATTATTTATTAAATTAACCTTAAAAATTAAATTAAAAACGGTTTTAATTTATAAAAAAATAAAAATAACGAATATTAATATAAACGTAACTTTTAATATTTTATAATTACGTATTAACGATATACCTTATAAGCTTATTATACGGGTATTGTTTTATATTATCGTCCTTTTGATTATTATTAAAAGCTTTAAACCCGGTACGTTAACGAACTTAACGTATTTATAATTTTAAGTAATAATTTTATGTAACTTAAAAAAGCTAACCAGGATTAAAACCGTTATTATAATAAATATTAAAAAGAATAAAATTAAGAAAATATTTAAAATAAATGCTTTACGGAATAATAATTAATATATTATTCCTTTTATTCCGGTAACGTCCCACACATATAAGCGAAACATACATATAAGCGAAACACTTTTTGGCACTTCCCAGCAACGCACCTAAATAACTCAACCACAACACCTCCAATCAAATCAAATTAATCGAATACTTCTTTGCTAACTGGATTTACAGCTTCTTTCCAAGCGCATGTATGATATCAAGGCTTGTTGCGGACGCCATGTTGCTATTTCTTCCATCCAACCCGCCTGCGACCGACCACCCCCTAACGCGTCCAAGCTAATATTGCCCCCATTTCGTACGACCCAAAGCCGACCGACTAGATAACTATCCTCGACCGAATCCTTAACCCAAATACGCGAGCATTTCTTGTCCGGCTTGAATACGTTGAAGATATACGTCGGAGAACGTGTTATAGGACGTGTTGGGAGCGTGTTAAAAGCGCGTTAGGGGCTTGGGGGGGGCATGGGGGGTCCGTGCGGGGCGTTTCGCGGGGCGTTTCGCGGGGCGTTTCGCGGGGCGTTTCGCGGGGCGTATGGTAGGGCGTATGGCAGGGCGTATCGGGCTTGATCTCGCAATAACTCGAGACTTACGCAATTATACGATTAAAACAGACGTTTCCCAGAAAGATGAATACTTGTTATATAAGATAAACAAGTTCTTTTAGCCAGTAGAAAAGTTATAGTAAAGAATGGCTGCTAACAGCTGCTGAAGTTGGGCGGTTGCAGGCGCGTTAGCAAAAAGAAATGGCGATATGGCGTCCGCAATAAGCCTTAATATAATACGTACGCTTGGAAAGAAGCTTTAGATCCAGTTAGCAAAAAAGTATTCGATTGATTTGATTTGATTGGAGGTGTTGTGGTTAAGTTATTTAGGTGCGTTGCTGGGAAGTGCCAAAAAGTGTTTCGCTTATATGTATGTTTCGTTCATATGTGTGGGACGTTATTCGTTTAATTTTTTATTTATTACTAATAATTTTCATAACATTAAATTTTTTATTACGTTAATTTTTAATTACTTATTTTGTTTCGTTAATCTAGTTTTTACGCGTACAGTTTAAAATAATACTTTTAATTCCAACTTTAATACGGTTAAAAAAAAATATTCGGCCGGCTTAACTTAAAATCGGTTAATTTTATCCTTTCAAAATGAAAACAAAACTTTTTTAATAAATTAATTTTCTTTATAACTTATAAAACATTATATAAGTTATAATATTAAATCTTATTAATTACCAGTTTCCAAAATTACTTTCGTTTTTATATCTTCCGCGTCGGTATAGATATTAAATTTGATAATATATTTAAAAAAGTTATACGCCTTATTTATAATTTTTTTATTCGAAATATTTTATTTTTTCGTAATTTTTAATATTAAGCTAAATTAAATATATATATTAACTTAATAATTTATTAAAGGTACTTTTTATTATTTTACGAAATTATATTTTTTCCCATATTATAAATATATTCGAATTACATTATTAATTTTATCGTATCTGTATTAATTTTATATTTTTAATATTCGGGAACGATATTAAACGCGATAAATAATTATTTACGATACTTCGTAATATATTTATAAGCAAAAATACGAATACGTTAATTAATATCGACCCGGGCAAAAATCGTAAATTAAAATAATAACAAAACGTAATTAATTTACGTTACGATATTAACATAATTAAAAAAAAAAAAATTTACCTTCGGGTAAAATTTAATAATTTACTTAAAACGTTATAATAACTAAAGTTAAAAAATAAAAAGGCTACGTATTTCGGACGCGTCGATTATTTCCGGGCATAAAGTTTATCGGTAATGGATATATATTTAAGCATCGATAATCATATTATATTTCCTTCGGTTTTTACGGCAACCGTTTTTTAAATATTAAAGGTTTATATAAACCAATAAATTATAAACCGCGATATTTATTCGAAATATTATATTACCTCGTTTTTAAGGTATTTAATAAATGTATTAATTAATTCCGGTAAAAAAAAAGAAAAGAAAAACAAGACGAAAATAAACGGTATTAACGGGCTATAAAAAAATAAACTTGTTATCTTTTATATAAAACGTCATTTTATAATCGAAATATTTTTACTAAATATTATAAAATAAAACTTACCGAAAAAACGATATTTAACCAACTTTTTTTATGCCCCGAATATTAATTTTTAAAATTTAATAATTTCGTTATAAACGGTTTTTATTAATAAAATAATTACGGCGAAAAGAATATACGGAAAAATATATATACCAAATTAAAATCCTTAATTAACGGTATTGAAACAATCTTGTTTTATTTATATTTCAAAATTTATTACGGAAACCCGTTTTATATATTATATAAACCGCTATATTCAATTTCGTATTTTTACCTAGCCGTTATTTTATTAAAAATATACGCGTTTAACGTTAACGGACGTACTTTTAAAAATTATATAAAAATAATTTAAATATTATAAAATATTTTATATACCTTTAATTTTATTTTATATTTTTTATAAGTATTTATATTTTACGACGAACGGTTTTATACGATATATATATAAAACTTATAATATTAAGTTTTTAATACCTTTCCGTAATTTTATTTACGGACGATAAAAAATTACGAGCTTAACGTTATCGACGGACTTACCTTATAATACGCGTATTTATTAACGGCTTATAACAAATAGGGTTATACGGGAACAGGTTAGGAAGTAACCGTTAAAATTACGGCCGATTATAAGCGAAACCAAAAAAACGAAAGGAAAAAATACCGATAAGATAATTCCGAATTTACGTTCTTTTTATTAATTAAATCCCTAATAAAAATAAATTCCGTAAATAAAGGATTAATTCTTAATAATTTCCTACCGTTTCCGACTTTAAATGCGAAATAATTTAATAACGATATATACTTATTTTTACCGTTTAGTAAAAATAACGATTCGGATTTATTTATTATTTCCTTTTTATTTCCATTTACCAACTTTACCGATAAAAATACTATAAACGAATTTAGCATTTATTATAATATAACTTTATTATCTTACCAGGCGGCTTATTTTATTCCGATAAATTTAATTAACTTAATCTTTTGACATAAATTACCTTTTAAGCCGATAAAAAACATTATTATAACCTCAATTAATCCGTTAATCCTTTCCGTAAAATTAAATTTAGGCAAAACTTTAAAGCAGATCGATAATAATAACGATAAGATATATATAATTAATTACATTTTTAAAAAATAAGGAAAAAAATCTGTTTTTTTAAAGTAAGTAAACGATAATAGTTGTTAATAAGTATCCCGGGAGAATATCTTAAACGAAAAGTTTATTTAAAAATTCGAGGCGGAATATAAAGGATTTTACTTAAAGGTAAAAATATTAGGTATTTGCAAAAAAAAACGGGAAAACGGAATATCGTAAAATTAGATTAGTTATCCTAAAGATAAAAATATATAAGTTTAGGAAAGGTATATAAGTTTAGATTTAGTTAAAAGGTATAAGCCGGGTACGAAAAAGATAAAAAGGTGAAAAAGACGTTAGTTAATATTTTAAACTATATTAAGTTATAATTAGATAAGAAGGGTTATGGTAGGTCCGAGATAAAATTATTTACATACTTTTAATATTGCATAAAATTAAATTGTTTCGACTTCCGACATCCTATACGGGATCTTGCTTGCATATATGTAATAGGCGAGACGGTACTGCTTAAAATTACTTAATATTTTTTATATAATATACAAAATAAATAATAAATTAGCTAAAGATAGCTAATAGTTACTATAAGCTTAATCCCTAAATTTGCTTATTAACTTCGCGAATGATTTTCGGATTCGCTCCTTTCGAACTGTTACGGACGGAGAATTTAATAATATTAAGAATATATTTTTTTTCCGTTAACGTCCCACACATATGAGCGAGCCACACATATGAGCGAGCCGCTTTTCTAGCCATTCCAGTTACCTATCTTCAATCGTCCATTTCTCAACACCAACAATATGGAACGTCTAACAAAAGAAGCTAGGATGAACTTAGCCATTCAGGCTAAAAGACGAGACCCGAAACTTAGCTTCAAGAAGTTATATTCTATCTATGAAGTCCCCGAATCTACTTTGAAAGCCCGATATCATGGCCGACGCGCCCGAGCCGATATGATCCCTCCTTTGCAGAAATTGACGCCGACCGAAGAAAAATCGATTGTCGACCGAATCCTCGACCTAGATACGCAAACGTTTCCTATCCGGCTTCAGCACGTTGAAGATATGGCCAATATACTGCTAGCCCAGCGCGTTGCAGAACGTGTTGGAATTAACTGGGCGTCGAACTTTGTTAGACGGCAAAAAAAACTCCAAACGCGTCTAAATCGGAAGATCGATTATTAACGGATCCTATGCGAAAATCCAGAAACGTTTCGCAAATAGTTCGAGCTTGTTCGGGTTACAATCGCGAAATACGGCATCGCAAAAAAAGATATCTACAACTTCGACGAGACTAGATTCTTGATGGGGCTTCTCATGGCAACGGGCATGGTAATTACCAGTGCCGAAAAACGTGGAAGACCTAAACAAGCGCAACAAGGCAATAAAAAATGGGTTACAGTTATCCAGGCTGTTAATTCCCAAAGTTGGGCTATGCCGCCATTTGTCATCATGGCGGGGAAAAATCATCTTGGGTCCTGGTACCGCGATAACCCACTGCCAGCAGCCGATTGGAAAATCGCATTAAGTGATAATAACTGGACAACAAATAAATTAAGTCTCGAATGGATCCAGCATTTTGACAAGCATACTCGGACGCGTACGAAAGGTTCGAAACGTCTCCTTATCCTCGACGGCCACGAAAGCCACCATTCGATGGAATTCGAAAAATACTGCGCCAACAACAACATTATCACGCTTTGTATGCCCGCGCATTCTTCGTATCGGTTCCAACCTTTTAATGTATCTTATTTTTCTGTTTTGAAACGCGCTTATTCGCGGTACATCGAAAACCTAATGCGACGCCATCATACCCATATTGCCAAAGAAGATTTTCTCGCCGGCTTCTACGACGCGTTCTAAACTACCATAACGTCCAACAATATCAAATCTGGATTCGCGAAAGCTGGTCTTGTTCCATTCGATCCTAATAACGTTCTTTCCGAATTAAAGGTTCTTCCAGTTATGCCTACGCCGACCGTCTCCCCGTTAACCTCTGCCGGTTCCATTCGTTCCCCGCCCGCGAAAACCCCTAGGAATATCAAGGAAATAACGAGGCAAAGACGTTATTTGTAAAGAAAGATTGGATATCAAGGTAGTTCGTTAAGGGTCGTTAAATCGGCTGGTCTGTTAACAAAAAATAACTTGTTACTTTTGCACGAAGTTGCACTTCTTCGAAAAGAAAACGTCCAATTACGCGAAACGAATCACATCTTAAGCAAACGTCGCAGAACCAAAAACAAACGTCTTCAAAAAGGAAGAACATTTACTATACAAAAAGGACAAGCTTTTTTAGCCCAAAAAGAAAGGGTAGGTAAAAAAACGCAGCTAACAGTAATTGGAAGGGGTCGTCGCAAGAAGGTTAAAACCAAGGAACGGAAGTGTAACGTCTACGGCAAGCCCGGGCATAATGCGCGTATTTGTAACGAAGTTGTAGATATATCTAGCGAAAAAGAATCCGATTGATTTGAATCAATGCGATATGTTGTTGTTAAGTTATTTAAATTTGTTGTTGCGGAGTGCCAAAAAGCGGCTCGCTTATATGTGTGGCTCGCTTATATGTGTGGGACGTTAAGCTATTATAACATACCTTTCGCTTAATTAAGTGATTATAAGTTACGAAGAATACCTAGGGTTTTTTTTAGTAATTAGAACCGAGATTAACATTATAACATTATAGCGCCCGTTAATACATTTCCTCTACCCTTTTTAGCTTGCCTTAATTATAATAAAGAATGCCTAGGTTGTTAACTATTTCGAAAGTCGACGTATAATCGGGTCCAAACGCCTTTTCGCAATTTTATAATACCCGCTAATACATCTCTTTTGCCTTTTTTAGCTTGTCTTGATCGTAATAAAGGATGGCTAGGTTATTAACTATATGTAACGAACCTGTTATACATCCACCTGGAAGTATAAACATGTGAGAACACAGCCCGATGGGTCTACGGCTAGTAGCCAACCAGCCACCGACCCACCCGCTAGTACAAATAATTATCTGGCGGCATTAGGGAACGCCAAATAAAAGTAACCTAATATATTTATTTCTTAAAATTTACTTTGCGACTAATTAGCGATTATCTTATTTAGCTTATAGGTATCCCTTATCTTACAATTTTTTCATCTTTATTATAAAGAATAACGCGAAAGGTATTAAAAGCAGGATACGTAAATTATAGGACGAACCTAATTCGCTTATAAAAAAAAAATATAAATTTGATCCCGATTAACGAACGATCGGTTACGATGTAAGTATATATAAAAAACTTACCATAAAACCCCAGTAAAAGGAAAATTACGTTTTTCGAAAGTACGAGTTATTTAACGTACGTAACCGGAACGTATTCCGATAACCGTTAATCGAACGGTCGGATAATGGATGTAATACGATAATAATACCTTAAGGCTTAAAATAAAGGAAACTTAAACCCTTTAATAACGAACAAATTTTGGAAATTATCCGTTAGCAAAATAAGTAACATACGGAACTTTTCCGACAAATAACCGAATAATAAGCGATTATATAAATTAAAAAAATAAAACTTTATAAATTGTTTGTTACGACGACATAAAAGCTTAAGGGTAATAAGCGGGTACCGTATTATAATTACCCGAAATTTACCGAACGTACGTCGATTAAAAAAAAAATTATATAAAAACCGTAACCGAAATATATACTAAACGGCCAGAACGTAATATAATTATTTACATTTAATAAGTTATAGGCTATATAAACGCCTTATTACGAATACCTAACGATCGTACCGTATTACGCTTAATTATTTTAATTATAAAAAAAAGTTAAAAATGGAAAATTTATGGACCTTTATTAAAAAGGATTAACGTCCCACACAAGCTCACAGGACACACAAGCTCACCGGACACTTTTTGGCACCTTCCAACAATCAACCCAAATAACTCAACCACAACCCATCAAATCAAGCTCAATCAATCGAATACTTCTTTGCTAACTGTATCTACAGCTTCCCAACAAATGCACGCATTATATCAAGGCTTGTTGCGGACGCCATGTTGCCATTTCTTCTTCCTAACCCGCCCGCAACCGATTAGCCTGTAACGCGTCTAAGCCAGTATTACCCCCAATTCGTACGACCCAAAGCCGACCGATTAGATAACTATTCTCGACCGAATCCTTAACCCATATACGTAAGCATTTCTTGTCCGGCTTTGATACGTTAGATATATACGTCGGGAAACGTGTTAAAAGGCGTGTTGGAATGCGCGTTACGGGGCGTTTCGCAGGGCCCGTTAGTGTGTGGCGGGGCGTATGGCAGGGCGCGTGGCAGAAGGTGTAGCAGAGCGTATGGCAAGGCGTGTCGGACTTAATTTCGTAACAACTCGATCCCTACGTTAGTAAATAATTAAAATAAACGTTTCCTAAAAAGATGAATACTTGCTATATAAGATGAACAAGTTCTTTTAGCCAGCAGAAAGGTTATGGCAAAGAATTGCTGCTAACAGCTGCTAAAGTTAATCGGTTGCGGTCGGCTTAGGTAGAAAGAATAGCAACCTGGCGTCCGCAACAGGCCTTGATATAATGTACATACGTGGAAAGAAGCTGTAGATATAGTTAGCAAAGAAGTATTCGATTGATTGGGCTTGATCTGATGTGTTGTGGTTGAGTTATTTGGGTTGATTGTTGGAAGGTGCCAAAAAGTGTCCGGTGAGCTTGTGTGTCCGGTGAGCTTGTGTGAGACGTTATTCGAACCTTATACTTTTTAATCGAAAATATCGGAAACAGTTTATAAATATACGATAATAAAACGATTAATCGCCGTTAGACTTTTACGTTAAATAAAAATTTCTGGTTTATAAAATAAAACTTACGGACGTTTTAAACCCGGAAAATAATCGGAATAATAAACGTTTCGTATTTAATTACTTTTATAAATTATTATTAAAGTTACGAAATATTTTATGGCATGAAGATATTAAATTGTACCGAATTAATAATATGGTAAATAAAATGGAACGTTATTAAAACGCTTAAAAAAAAGCGAACAAAAACCGATCGTTTTCCGTTAAAAATATTAATAGGGATAAACGATCTTATTTTAACGCTTTTGGAAAAGGGGCTCTTAAAAGCAAAAACTGATTAAAGGTATTACGAAAAAGTAATAAAAAGTAAGGTTATTTTTACGTTCGGATTTCGGATAATCGTTAATTTAATTCCGACCGAAGTAAATCCGTACGGTTTAATATTTCCGACCCTTATAAGAATCCCTTAAAATGTTATAATTATAGGAAGTTAGATTATAAGGTTATTAATTACAAATCTAAAAAAATGCGAAATTTTTACTAATTTAACCGTACGGAAAACAGCCTCCGAAAGCCGTATAAAACGTTACGGTATATAACGATAAATTGGACCCTTTTTTAAACGTAACCCCAAAAAAGGAGCCGAAATAAATATATATATTTAATCTATTTCGGCAGAAAATTATAGGACGGTCGGAATAAAACCGTCCTTTAAGGACAAGGTATTTATTAAAAAGGGGTGCCGGAAATATAATAATATAAATAGATATAAATACCGGGATATAGGTTAATATAATAAGCAAAAAGTTAAACCTCCGATTAATTGCCGTAAATATTCCGGGCCTTATCGGTACCAACGGCGCATATATTAAATATTACGGAACCTATAAAATCCTTATTAATATAACGGATAATAACGGAATTAAACGAAAATTTAAGTAAATTTTTTTTATAATACGGCGCAACCGGAAGGCACTTAATTTCCTTTTATTCCGTTTTAAAATAAATAAATTAAGAATCGTATTAAAAACGGTTATATACGAATAATTATACGGGTTATTATAAAAGGTTAATAAGCAGGAAATCATAAACCTAACGTTTTCCGGAAAATAAGCTTATATCGTTAACTTAATAAAACTAACCGATAAATTAAATATTTCTAAATTCGGAAAATAATTATATTAATAATTAATAAAATTCTTAACCTGCTTAAAAAACTTCTGGCGAATATGTTTTAAAAAAGTTACGAAATTTCTTTTTTAATTACCAAAAGCAAAGTACCCGATAAATTTAATTCCGGAAAAAACGTCCTTATTCGGATCTATTTATCCCGTATCGGAAACGTAACGGAAAGCGTTAAAAATTATATACGGAAAAACTTAAAGGTAAAAAAGATTCGTTACTTAAAAGCGGATATAAAAATATCCGTATTATTCGTACCTAAAAAAAATGGCAGTTTTCGATTATGCGTCGATTATAAAAGGCTAAATAAAGTTATAATAAAGAACCGATACTTTTTACCTTTAATTTTAAAGGTTATAAACCGTTTAAAGTTTATTAAAATATTTTCGAAAATCGACCTTAAGGATATTTATTATTATATCCGGATCCGGAAAGGCGATAAATAAAAAACCGTTTTCCGAACGCGTTACGGTTAGTTTAAATATATAATTATACTGTTTGGCCTAATTAATATATTAATTACGTTCTAAAATTATATACATAAGGTATTAGCTGGGCTAGTAAACTATATATATATAATATACCTAAACGATATCGTTATTTATTCGGATAATAAAAAAAATATATAAAATATTTCCGATTAAATTACGAACGGTTATTATAGTATTAATTATTTGCGAAAATATTTAAATACGAATTTTCTTAAAAAAGGATAAAACATTTAAGATTCGTAATTAATACCGACAGCTTAAAGATAAACCGTTAACGGCTTAATTTTATTAAAATATGGTTAAAGTTAAAATTAATCCGGAATATTTAGGTTTTTTTAAGATTTATAAATTTTTATCGGAAATTTATCGCTTATTATTTGCATATTATTAAATTTATTACGAAATTATTAAAAAGAACGTAAGCTAAAAACAAAAAGGCAGAAGTTTATTGGCCTAAAAATGCTTAAAAAATATTCCGAATTTTAAAGAACGTTTTTTAATCGGCGCTTATATTCCGATATTGGAATAACTTTAAGAATATTAAGGTCGAAATAAACGCGTTAATAAAAGTTTATCTGGGATATTTTTATAAAAATACGGAAAATATTAATACCTAATTGCATATTAATTACGGAAACTTAACCCAGCCGAAAAGCGATAAGCTATAAGGTAATAAAAGTTATTAGTAATTATAAAAAACTTAAAATATTAACGTTAATATTTTAAAAGTATAATTTTTTTTTTAATATTTACCGATTATATAGCGCTAAAGGATATTATAAAGATATTAACGCGTAACTTAAAAAAACGGCTAGCCCGATAAATTTACCGCTTTACATAATTCGATTTTAAGATTTAATACCGACCGGGTGCTATTAATCCGGCGGATGGATTATTTAAACGTCCAGATTACATATTTGGAAAAATCGAATATAAGGACGTAATTTTTACGTTATTTAAAAAACTTAGATTTATAAATAAGATGCTGGAAAACGTAAAAAAAACGGTCGTAAATATATAACGCGATTCAGAAAATTATAAAAAAACGAAACCTTTTATAAAAACGGTCCAGAATTCGTTTACCACAAAATTCCCAGATAAATTCCGGATAACTAAAACTTAAGTAATTATTATTTGCGTAAAGGAAACGGAAAACTTTCGTTATACGATTGCAGAAAGTTTTCGAAAAAAAGAGAAAAATATAAAACCATATATTTACCGGACTTATTATTTACGTATAATAATATAAGTATAAATCGCAATATTAATACGATTAACGGTTAAATAATAACTATAAAATATAATTATATTACGGTCGGATTCCGAAAAATTTAAAAAGGACAAAATTGGTATTAAAGTTTTTATTTATAACTAATATATTCTACGTTTTTTGGTAAAAAAATTAATTAAGAACGAAACGGTATTATAACAAAAAGCTTTCCGATAGTTTTACGATTAGGTTCGAAAGTTACAAATTAAGAATTTAGATATTATGGAACTAATATAGATAACCGGACGTTAAGCCGGAATAAAAAGGGAATATTTTTTAAACTTAAATAAAGTTTTATATTATCGAAATAAATTCGTAATTTTATTATAAGGCGTTTTACGGAAATAGCTAATTAATTAATATTATAATAATCCGAAAACGGGATATATAAAATATATCCGCATACTAGAACTAATAATTAGGAAATTTTACTGGAAAAATATGGCGAACGATATCCGAAAATATACCAAATAATATCCGAATTATTAAAGGATAATAAAATTACGCCATAAGCTATATAAATAATTATAATTCCTATTATTACCTAAATAACCTTTTTAAAAAATTACGTTAAAATTTATTATAAAACTTTTTAAAAACTTAAACCTAAACGGACTAAAATATAACGCAATTTTAATAATTATCGATCGTTTTACGAAAATAAATTTATTCCTTTTTACGGTTAAAACGTTAACCGTAACCGAATTAACCTAATTAATTTACGATAAGGTAAAATGCAAATTCGAAACGCCGGCCGGAATCGTTAACGATAAAAACAAACTGTTAATAAACCAATTTTAAGGAAAATTTTACAAAAAACGGAAAATAAAACGGTAAATATCGACTATATATTATTTACAAATTAATAAACAAACGGAACGTACTTATTAAGTATTAAGGTATTACCTTCGTAATTACGTAAACGAATACCAAAATAATTAAACAAAATTATTGCGGAATATTAAATTTGCGTATAATAACGTTCGGAACGTATCTACCGGACGATCTCCGTTTAAAGCCTTATACGGATACCATCCGAAAATAATAAAATACATTCCGTAACGGTTTAAAAGATAAATATAAATTATAAAAAAACGGTTCGAAAAAATTACGGCCGTTTATCGGAAAATATACGAATATTAAAAAAAAGTAATAATAGCTTAAAAGAATTATTACGATTAATATTATATACTTATAAAGTTTTAACCGAAACAATAAATAAAATTATTAACGAAAAATTTTAAGTTTAAAAACAAAAAATTTATACTTATTTATATCCGAATAATAATTAAAAAATAAATAAGTTTTTAAACGTATAAGGTAATTTTACTTATTAAATATTAATAAATACATAATATATTTTTAATATTATTATTAAAACCGTAATATAACTGGAAACCGGGTAACGTTTAAATAACGTTACCGGATTTAATAAATAAATAAAAAGAATAAATAGTAAAGAATATTATGCGTTATCGGGACGATCGGGAATAACGTAAATATTTTATTAAATAAAAAAGTTAGCCCGTTAAATATAATACGTAAAAACTTCGAAAATACCTTAAATATATGCCGAAAATATTATAATATTACGAAAAAAAATTTAAACGCGTACATAAAAAATAACACGATTTAAAGTATATAAGGTTATAACAAACCGACCGGAAAATGGTCGTAAGATAAATATAAAGATATAAAAAATAATTCCAAAAAGTATTAAAATTATAAATTTAAAAATTAATTATATAATTACTTTTAAACTTTTGGTAAATAATTATTTATCGTATACCGGTCGGAGAAAAACCGACTAAATATTATTAAATATATACGTCGAACTAGAACTTAAATAAAAGCTAAAATATGAAAAATTAAATTAAATACTTTTCGTAAATAAGTAGGAAAACGAACGGAACTTAATAAACGACGTAAAAAGAATCGAACTTTTATTTTAAAAATTTAAATTTTACGTTTAATTATTAACCTTTACGTTAATTAATTTTTTTATTAAACGTATTATAAAAAATTAACATAAAATAATCGGAAAATGATCGGAAAATATACGACGGTAACGTACTGGCATATTTATTATTTTTATAAAAAGTAAAACCCGGAAAGAATTCGGAAATATTTTATTATTCGTAAAAAACCGGACTTAAATAATCGGAATATAATTTTTTAACGGTCGGAAATAAGTTATTATCTTTAAAATGTTTAAAATATCGAAGTTTAATAACGGCCTTATTAAATTAAAATTTCGAAAAATTATAATTTTTAAATAAGTTTAAAGTTTCGTTAAAATATTAAAAAACGGACGGAAAATATTCGTAAGCTAAAAACGTAACGGTATAACGTTGGTGGAAAATATCCGTAAATATGGGCATATTTTAAGTAAATACCTAATTAGAAATTAATCGGAAAATAGTAAAAATAAAAATAATATATTAACGAAAAAGACTTAAATTTATAAACCTATAAAGCGATATTAAAATTACGTTTTTATAATTATAACGGACGAACGGAAATCGATTTCCGTAATAAATAATACATAATATTTTTAATAATAACGGCCTTAAAGGTTAACTTTATTTTACGCAAAATATTAAAACGGTAACTAAACGTAATAATAACGGGATAATTAATTTCGATACCTTAAATACGGTTATCCTTAATTTATTAAATTAACTTTTAATTTTTTATAATAAAGTAAAAAATTAATTAAACAGTTTTTCGAAAAATAACCGAAATTAAATAAAAATTAATAAAAGTTAATAAAAATTAAAAAAAATTATTATAATATAAAATATAATATTTACCGTATAAAAGGTTCGGGAATAATAATTAATTATAACATAATTTAAAATGTCCGGAACTTAAACGTAAATAACGTAATAATTAAAATAACGTTAAATTACGTAAATATAATACGGCTTATTACCGCTTATTATACGAACGGAATCCGGATTACCGTTATCGTTAAAAATTTATTATTTAAAAAAACTTTACTTATTATCGGTATCAAAATATTAACGCTTATAAAATACCTTGCGAATAAAAGCCATATTAAACGGAAACGAAACGAAAAATATATATAACGCAAACGGAAAAACAAATTCGAAAAAAAAGACGGAAAAGACGTTAACGAAATACGTACGTAAAAAGAACGGAAATAAAAAACGCGTTAAAAAAAAAAGCATAATAGGGCTAAAAAACGGATTAAAATTACTGCCGGGCGGGTACCAAATAAGTACGTACCAATAATTACGGCAACCCCATAACATAACGTTATTACGTCGAAGCATAACCGGAAAACAAACGCAACTCATACACGCATTTCGTTAAACATAAACAATAACGTTATTAGGGACCAATAGCTTTAAAAAGGGAAATAATTATAAAAACATAGCCCGATGGGTTTGCAACTAATAGCTAACCAGCCACCGACCTACCCGCTAGTACAAATAGTCATCTGGCGGCACTAGGGAACGCCAGATGGAAGTAACCTAATACACTCACTTCTTAGAATTCACTTTGCGACTAGTTAGCGATCACCTCACTCAGCTCACAGCTATCCATTATCTTACAAAACAGTATCCGAAATAAAGGTCTTAATTTACAGATAACAATAGCACAATAAATAAGATATTCGTTAAAAAGATTTACGGACTCTTCCCTTAATCGGAAAACGATACCTCTAATTAAAAACTTAGATTAATAGCTAAAAAACGAAACTAAAAAGATGCCACTTACATAAAAAATCGTCTAATACATATACCCTCCATATCTCCCTTAATCTCCAAAAATCTTTAAAGATCTCTGAAAAGGGACAAAAACGGTCCCTCTTTATCTTTAAAAATAAACAAAAACAAACCGAAAGCCGAGATTTAGCCGACAAGGTAAAAACCTTAAATATCTTACCTAGCTTCTTTTCTGGATTTAATAAAATTCCTATAAATATAATACTATTTTTCCTTTCCTAAAATCTTTATCCCTAAAATTTTAAAAAGTAAACTTTCTTCCTTTTTTAACTATCGTAATATATTTTAACCATATCAAACAAACTTTAAAAACGTTCCAAAACTTTAACCGAAAATCGTCGTAAGCTTATAAAATTAATCTCTCAATTTGGCTTTAAAGTTATACCGTACATATATTATTTTTAAAAAAAGCTTTTTTGCAAAATACTAAAAACCCGGAAAAATTACCAGAACTATCTATCAGCCAATATTTAAACCCATAATAAAAATCACTTTTCACTATCATCTCTTAAAAACATTCGGGCTAAAAAATTTCGAATAAATAAGAAAAAACGCTTAACAGTTTAACAATTACAAAAATTATTTAACCGTATCGCCCGGTTAAATCGTCAGTTTAAATAATTACATTCCCAAAAAAATCATTTATTCAAAAAAAGCTTAAAAATATAGATAAATTAAAAAAACAAAAGAAATTAAAGGCGGAAAAAAACCGCCAAAAAAGGAAACGAACACAATTCGCTTTAAAACTTAACGCGTTAATAAAAACATCTACCTCCTTCGATTAAAACGCCTTAAACCTAAACTTAAATAAAAAATCGTTATCACTTACAGCCTTAATCGGTCAAAGTTTTATCGGTAAAAATCCTTAACTAAATCCATCGTATTCGTTAAATATTTAAATAATTTCCATATATTATCTTTAAATAAATAATCCATCCATTTAACCAGATACTGGATCTTATCTTTAACCATTTTAAAATCCAATATCCTTTCAACTTTATATTCGCTATCGTCTTTCTCGATCTCGAAATTCTTCTCAAACGGGGCATCTTTTAAAGCTAGTTCCCACAAAAAAACATAAAATATAAAATATATTCTTATAGTTTTAAATAATAATAATCTATAATTAATTTTTAAAATAACTTCTTTAATCTTAAATAAACCAAACTTTTTAAAATTAAATTTATCGTTAAACTTTTTCGTCTTAATCTAAAAAAGATTTAACGTTACGTTTTGTTTTAAACGTAACAAATAAACTTTATTTCCTTTCGTTAAAATTAATCCTTTAATTTTATTATTGTTATAATACTAAATTATCCTTTATTATAAAAATTATAACTTAATCTATAATCGGGCCTATATCGTTTTAATTTTTATTACTATTATTTCTGCTCGTAAAATTATTACGGTAATAATCGGTACCTTACATACTAACTATGCGGGTTGTTAAATTATTACGTTATATCCATATATAACTATATAAAATAATATACCCATATCTTCGTTAACGGACAATTATAAACTATCTATACGAATAATAAAAGTTCAACCCAATTATCCTACTAATAATTCACGTAACTTCGAAAATACTATTCTAAAGTCTGGTTTTAATCGCTCCGTTTAACCATTTATTTATAAGTAATAAGCTATTAAAAATTTAAGTTTAGTATTAATTTACTTAAAAAAACTAGTACCGAATTTAAATATAAAAAGCTTATCTTAATTAAAAATAATCTTTTTTAACAATTTATATTTATCGAAATAATACCGAATAAAAACGTAAGCTAACTATTCTGCCGTTATAATTCCTTTAAAAAGTAAAAAGTACCCATATTTAATAAATCTATTAATAATCACCTACACTACATTATACTTAACCCCTATAATTAAATATTTCAATATAAAAAAACCAATAATAAAATCCTAAACTATAATATTTCATACTTTATTAAGTATATCTATAAGTTATAATAACCCATACGGCTTATGGCAACTTACTTTAACCTTATTACAAATGTTACAATTCTTAATTACTTATTTAACTATCTAACGGAATTCTGGAAAGTAGTATTTCTTTTATAACCGTTTGGTAATTTTAAATACTTCTTAATATCCATATAAAGAGTCCTCGTAAAATTCCTTAACGAATTCTTTTTATTATTAACGGGAGATATAAATCTTGACGCGGAATAATAACTGGTCCTTATCATTTTCTTTCAGCTATCTAACTTCCTTTTACTCCTTTAGGTTATAAAATTTTTTAAACTAAATTAACTTTTTTAAAATAAATTATTTTAAGGTTATAATAATTATATTATTCCATCATCCTCACGATATAATACCCACATATATCGTTTGGAAATTTTTAAATCGTGATTTCCTTTTCGGCTTAAAATATCTGCTTGGATATTTTCTTTCCCTTTAATATGGTAAATCTTAAAATTAAATTTGGATAACGTCCCACACAAGCTCACCGGACACACAAGCTCACCGGACACTTTTTTAGCTATTCTCACCACCTATCTTCAATTGCCCATATCTCAACACCAACAATATGGAACGCCTCACAAAAGAAGCCAGAATAAACCTAGCCATTCAGGCTAAAAAACGAAACCCGAACCTTAGTTTCAGACGGCTAAGTTTTATATATAAAATCCCTTTATTTATTTTAAAAGATCGAATTTAAGGCAAACCTTTCCGAACCGATATTATCCTTAATTCGCGAAAATTAAAGCTAACAAAAAAGCAATCTATTATCGATCGTATCTTTAATCTCGATACGTAAGCGTTTCCTGTCCGGCTTCAGCACGTTGAAGATATGGCAAATCTGTTATTTACCTAACGCGTTACAGGGCGCGTTGGAATTAACTGGGCGTCGAACTTTGTTAAACGGCAAAAAAAACTCCAGACGCGTTTAAATCAGAAGATCGATTATCAGCAAGTCCTATGCGAAAATCCAAAGACGTTTCGTAAATAGTTCGAACTTGTTCGGGCTACAATCGCGAAGTACGGCATCGTAAAAGAGGATATTTACAACTTCGACGAAACTGGATTCTTGATAGGGCTTTTTATAGCAATAGGTATGGTAATTACCAGTACTGAAAGACGTACAAAACTTAAATAAGCGTAACAAAGCAATAAAAAATAGGTTATAATTATCCAGGCTGTTAATTTCCAAGGTTGGGCTGTACCGTTATTTGTTATTATGGCGGGGAAAAATCATTTTAAGTCCTAGTACCGCGATAACCCATTGCCAGCAGCCGATTAAAAGATTGCATTAAATGATAATAGCTGGATAACAAATAAATTAGGTCTCGAATGGATCCAGCATTTTAACAAGCATATTCGGACGCGTACGAAAGGTTCCAAACGTCTTCTTATCTTCGACGGCCACGAAAGTTACTATTCGATGGAATTCGAAGAATATTGCGCCAATAACAATATTATCACGCTTTCTATACCCGCGCATTCTTCGCATCGGCTTTAATCTTTTGACGTATTTTGTTTTTCTGTTTTAAAACGTACGTATTCGCGTTATATCGAAAACCTAATACGATGCCATCATACCTATATTGCCAAAGAAGATTTTCTCGCCGGCTTTTACGATACGTTCCAAGCTACTATAACGTCCGATAATATCAAAGCTGGATTTGCGAAAGCTGGTTTTGTTTTATTTAATCTTAATAACGTTTTTTCCGAATTGGAAATTCTTCCAGTTGTGCTTACGCCGACCGTTTCCCCGTTAACCTCCGCCGGTTCCATTCGTTCCCCGCCCGCGAAAACCCCTAGGAATATTAAGGAAGTAATGCGGCAATCGCGTTATTTACAAAAGAAGATTGGAAATTAACATGGTAATTCGTTAATTAAAATAGCTAAATCGGTTAATTTCTTAACCAAAAGTTACTTGTTACTTTTATATGAAAATGTTTTTTTTCGGAAAAAAGCTGCTTAATTAAGCGAAACAAATTACATCTTAAGCAAACGTCGCAAGATTAAAAACAAACGTCTTTAAGAAAGAGGAATACTTATTATACAAAAGGGACAAGCTTTTCCGGTTCAAAAAAAAGGGGGTAGTGAAAAAATGCAGCCAATAGCTGCTGGAGGCAATCGTCGTAAAAGGGTTAAAACCAAGGAACGGAAATGTGGCGTTTGCGGCAAGCCTGGGCATAATGCGCGTACTTGTATAGAAGTTGTAGATACGTCTAGCGAAGAAGAATCCGATTGATTTGAATCAATGCGATGTGTTGTTGTTAAGTTATTTGAATTTGTTGTTGCAAGGTGCCAAAAAGTGTCCGGTGAGCTTGTGTGTCCGGGTAGCTTGTGTGGGACGTTAAAAAAACTATTTAATTTTTATAACGTTTATTTAGTTCTTAGGTCGTTATAAATCAAATAAAAGTCTTATAATTTAAGTAAATATCAAATAATTCCTTAATTTTACTTAAAAATAATTCCCATTTTTTAAGTACTAAAATAATCGCTAGCAGCTTCTTATGGTAAATAAAATATTTAAATTTTACGTTTTTAAAAGCTTTAAAAAATACACCATTAAATACCATTTTCCGTTACTTTTTAGCTGCTTTAATACTGCTCCAAAGGCATAATTTAAAACGTTTATTTTAAAACGTTTCTTTTTATTATAATTTAATAACTTAATTACCGGAACGTTAACAATTTTGTTCTTAATTTCTTAAAAAACTTTCTTTGCTTTTCTTAAAAGGTCGAATATTTTTTTAACGTATTCCTTAATAATAAGCTTAATTAAGGGGCTAGCAAATTTACCATAATCTTTATCCAAAGATCGTACGTTACCGGTAAATCCCAAAAATTAACGAATATTAATAACGGTAACTTTATCTAAAATTAACCAATTTTTAACGGCTTTTAATTTGGAATCTTAAATCTAAATTTATCCAAAAATAATAATAAAACTTACAAAGCTTAGCTTCTGGATATATGAAACATTTTTTTTTACATTTATTAATAAGTTAACTTTTTTAAAAGTTTTTAAAATTTAAACGACGTACTTTTTATATTCCTTTAAAATTTTTAAATAAATAAAAATATCGTTCAAATAAACGAAAATAAATTTATTTAAAAACTTTCGTAAGATAATAATAAACACATATTAAAAGCTGGTTAAGATATCAATTAATCCTTATAATATAACCTTATATTTATAATATTCATAAATAATCCTAAAGGCGGTTTTTTACTTTTCGCCTTTAATTATTCGGATCAAATAATAACCATTTAACAAATCCAAAGTTATAAATTATTTAACTTTATTAATATTTTCCCTTATAGCATTTATTAACGTTAAAAGATATTTATTTTTAACAATAATATCGTTTAATTATCGATAATTATAAATTCGTCGGTATATTAAATCTTTATTTTTATCGATTTTAATTTTATTATCTTTTATTTTTGGTACCATTATAACTAGATACCTTATAAATAATTCGGATTTGTAAATATAACCTTTTCTAAGGTCTCGTTAAAAACTTTTCTAAAAAACTTTAATTTTTTTAAGATTTATATAGTAAATTTAATAAAGCTTTAAATAATATCTTTCTTTAATGGAAATTTTATAATCCTATTAATTATAGTTAAGTAATTCTTTTCGGATTCGTTCCTTAAATAATTTTCTGAACCGTCGATATGTAAAAGGTATTATTACCATTACGTTAAAAACCTTAGCTTTTTTAATTATGTAACAGATTTTATAAAGTTTTTCCTTAAAATTATTCTATAAAAGCATTTAATTCCTCCAGTTAATCCGTAAATTACTGGAACGAAACCACGGCATTCCTAGAATAACGTCGTGTCCTAAGATATTAGCGATATCGAAAGTAATCCTTTTTAAATATTTTTATATTTAAATTACGAATTCCTTAATTTTTCGAAAAATTCGGCCGTTATTATAAGTAAATAAGCTTTTATCAACTGTCCGTAATTTGTATAATTACTATTTATACTTCCAAGTGATTTGCTACTTTTTAGTTACCCTAAAAAAATAAAGTTTCTTTGTGCTCGGGAATCGATTATAACGTTAAATATTTTATTTCTATAATAAATTAGAGTCTCGATTTAATTTCGTATTCCTTTCTTTATTTCATATAAGGTTTTATATATAAAAGCTCCTCGGTACCTTATTTTCGAAAGCCTTTATAGTTTTTTAACTAATACGTTTTAAAGACTAAAAAACGTTTTTATTCGCGTACCTTCCTAATCACATACTTAATACAGTAATTATCCATATACTTAAACCATTTTTTATTACCGAATTAGTACTTAAAAATAACTATCTTTTTTGGCTTTGTTTTAGGTTTTATTTTTTGCGAATTATAGGGTTAAAAAGATAAACTTCCGAAAAAGGCATTTCTATAACTAAAAATTCGTATTTGTTACTTAATATTAATAAATAATATAAGTATTTTTACGTTATAACCTTCCGGTTTTATTTTAATTTAAGGTATAAGTAATAAAACTTAAGGTAATCTAATTATCGGAAGGTTTTTATATATCTATACTTATTATCTAATTCCGTAAACGTTTTTTCGTTATATCTTGGCTAAAAGTTATTATCTTCTTTAATTCGTTAATGAATAAGGTAATTATTGAAATGGGGCGGGACAGAGTCAGCCCTGATCAGTACGAAATCAAAGAAAGTGTCACGAGTAAGCCCAGGGTTCTAGAGAAAATTGAAATCAATGCAATTAATCTGGTGTTAAGACCAGTCTGTCGGTGATAATAAATCTCTCGATAAGTGGTATTCGTATCGGGGTTACGCCCGGCGAAAAAAAGCTCCTAGAAATACATAAGTGGTGCTAACTAACTAATTAATAGACCCATATCCTTAGCCTTATACCCTGCACCATTTTAACCCTTTTTTCTTAAAATAAAATTGTCCTCGATTTATTTTAAAAAATAAATAAAAACTTAACGCGATAATTCCGAATGCCTTAAATAAACTAAATATATTTAAACTTACCCGATTAATTAATTTAACGCTTACGTAATCTGTTTTCTAATATCTTTAACTTAAAACTTTATCTTTTGCGTTTCGTTAAATCTTTCCGTTATTTAATTGTTTTCCGTTTTTTTTGAACTTTATTTTCCGATATTTCTTTAACGATTAATACCTTATATTTGGATTAATTAGGCCATCCTTAAGGGAAGTAAGGTTCGGGCCTCCGTTCTGCATTTTCGAAAGTATTTTTTACTTATTTATACGGCGTGATATATTAATTACGAGCTATGGTTTCTGCGCGCTGATTACTTAAGGCCGGTCGAGTTATATATTTTATGTTAAGGGTTGGTTTTTTGGATATCGGATTAAATCGAATAACCTTGGAAGCCGAAGGTTTGGTCGGAATGGACGGGAAAAGGGGCATAATTATATTTAATGGTTTTATAATTCGTCGTCGAGGCTGATTAATAAAGGGAATTAATAAGGGCTTAGGCGTTTCGCGTATTATACGAAATGGCTTTCTAGTGCTATTAATAGATTAAAAACGTATAAGTTAAGGCTTAATAATAAAAGGTCCTTTTGGGGGTTAATCGGTAGCGGATTTATTATTTTAAATTTCGGTTAATAAGGATAAGGGTTTTCCGGGTTAATCTTTTATGTTTTTTTCGGCGTCGAATTTTGCAGGTTTTAAATTAAGGTACCCTTTAATTATGTCGATCATCTTAATTTCCATTTAACTTTCGTCCTATTTAATCGTTTTAATTATCAAGTTATTTTTTTATTATATAAAATCGCGCATAATAAGATAAAGTATATAATTAACTTATAGGCCATAAATATAAAAGTGGATTTGGATAAATATTATAACGATCGTAATATGGGTAGGGGGAAGGTTATCGAAATTTAATCCATTCTATATTTCCCGGTACCGTCCGAATAATTATCGAAAGCGTTCAGGATTTAGGTAGGTATTAAATATTAAAAATAGGCGTTTTGATCGGATGTATAATATCCCAATCTAGTGGCTTATAGGGGTATCGTCGGTACGTAATTTTATATAGGTAATTAATCAAACGTATTTTAGATTTTTCGATTGGATTTATTTTTTGAATTAACTAAGGATTAATCTAGCTTTATTATTACCGATTATTCGTCCAGCTTCCGGAATAATAATTATATATTCTTAGGATACTTTATAAACGATTATCTGGATTAAGGCAGTAATATATTTAAAACGAAAAAAGGTATTATTTGCTATAATTATAAGCGTACGTTATAACGGCGCGGTTATTATATCGTTCTAGTTGTTTATTATTTAAAATGGAGATAAGGTAATTTTTTTTCATAAACGTCGATTATAATTATCGTAAAATTAAATGGGAATAACCCGATTAAAGCGGTATTTGGGAGCAATTAACCTAATAGGATGGGAAATAATGTTATTATTATGCATTTTTCGAAGTAAACGTATTATATTATTTTTTCCTTATATAGGTATATTAGCTTACTGGGGAAACTTTCTAGAATTCGAAGTATTTAATTTTTTGGAACCTTCCCCTTTATTATGTATGGTACGCTTTTTGGACGATAATATGATAACGATTTGTAAACTAATCAGAAAATATTAGTAAAATGGGGACAATATTTAATAACTTAGGGGTATTAATAGTGGGTAGAAAATGATTTGTAATATGTAAGTATATATATATGTATCAAAATATATAAGTATAAATATGCTTATAGGCGTTTTAATATTAAGGTTAGAAGTTATATAAAAATAAAAATACGTTAAGAAATGATAGCAAATTATGTAAATAACTAATCAGGTACTTTTAAGGTTAATATATTAATTTTTGGTTTAAAAACCTTATAAGCCGAAAAAATTCCTAAAAATTCCATCCGATATTAAATAAAAAAAGAAAGGAAGTAATTATTATAACGTTCTTTAATCAATCGTATACCTTTCGATTTTATACCCGTATTTTTTTTATAACCTTTTTCTCCCATAATTATATTAACTTTTTTCTTTAAATTATATTACGTTTTAAGCTTTTTATATACCTAAAAATATTTTTAATTATTTTTATTTTGCTGATTAACCTAATTATAAGTTTTCGTTAGCCGTTAAACTTACGTAATTTCTAGAGTTTTCGTAATAATATAAATTCGAATAAATTAATTAGGTTTTTAAAAGAATTATCCCTTAAATTATAACCCAGTTTTAATAATCCCCTTTTAACTTTTAATAATCCCGTACCGATCGGTTAAAAGGTTACATAAAATATATAAAACTTAAATTTTATTTCTGCCCGACATTAAATATTATTAACGGCTTTTAATATCCTAATATTTTCCTCGGCTGCATCCCGTCGTATTAATTAAGCTTTAGGTATTAATCGTCGCTTTAAACCTTTTATTAACCCTAACGATATCCGCAAATCTAATAACCCTATATACCGTTAACAGCTTATTTATAACCTAACGCCTTTTTTCCAGTACCAGTTCCGTAATATTAAATACGATCAATATTACATACTACTTAACACTCCAATAATAAATAATCCACAACTTGCTAAACCTTATCCCTTTCTTCCTTAATAAGGGGTACGTCAAACGATTAAAATAAATCCTAATCCTAAACCTAACCCAGTCTTCGGTATTATCGAACAATTATCCGGCGGTCGTCGATTAGTATCCGTAATACCTGCTTTTCTTAAAATACCTCCGCCATACAATATTACGGCAAAATTTTCTTTAACGGCTTCAACCATTCAGGCGGGCAACCGTATCATTAATCATATACTAGGGCCCTAATCCAGCATTAATACATTACGTCTTTTTCGCATTATTCTTAATTATTAACGGAACGTAATAAATTTTTAAAATAATTATAATAATATAAAGTTCGTAACTTTTAAATATATCGAAATATATACCTTTATTACCTTTATTACCTAACTTATATTAATCGTTACCAAATACTTAAAACCATATCTATCGTTATCGTCGGAAGTTTTATTAAAAATGGGTATATACGCTAGCAAATTAAAGGCGAAAACTTTTAGGTTACAGTAAACGTTTAATCCGATATAATTAAATTTTTCCAAATTAAAAACAAACGGTCTCATTTAATCTTTATTAAAAAGTTTCGAACCGGTCCTATTAATCCATTTATAACGCTGCTTGCTAAAAATCCTCGATATGTTACCAGTTTATTTATCCAAATATTCGGTATTTTTAACGTTATATTTTATAAATTTTACAAACGGCGACATAAAATATCGGAAAATTTTAATTAATACGGTATATTCCCTTTTTACGGATATTAATTAATTCCGAATTTTCATAAAAGATCTTATAATAATTACGTCGGGTTTGTTAAGGATTATAAATATATTTTTCGTAACGATCGATTTAAAATATTTAAAGTTAATTATTTTCGGTCCCTATAAATTAAAAAGGATATTCGTAATAATACTTATTTAATAATTTAAAAATTTATTAAATAATAATTTCGGGAAAAAGTTAAACGTTATACCTCGAATCCTTAATATCGAATGTTTATTATTCGGCGGATTAATTATAAATAACGGAAGGTAATCGTCGTTCATGGTAATAGTTAATATAATTTTAAAAGGTTTAAAAAAAACCCTTACCTTATATTTTAATTTCTTTTAATTAATCGCGTTAATCTTTTTCGTTTATTAGATTAATTTATCTTAATTATATTATCGTCGTTTATAATTACGTAACCTTCGAATCGACTATTAGGTATATATATCTTAATATTTATCCTTATAGGTTCTGAAGCTTTAAGTTACTAATCGTTTGGTAATTCGATATTCGTAACGGCTAAAATATCCGATATTATGTCGCTAAGCTAATTAATAAATAATCTCGTTTAATCGTTTTTTGGCAAATTAACCGGCTTTTAATATCCTTTTTTATCTTTTATAAATTGCTTTAATTTATTAACAAGAAAGATATTTTATAACTTCGTCCTATTAACTTCCTTTAAATAATAAGTACCTTAATTAATAAGATTATTAATTAAATACCGGCTAATTTAACGGTACTTTAACTTTATATCCTTAAATATATTTATATATCGTAACGTATTATATATTAATACTAAATCGTCTATTTCCAAAAATCTAATTTTTATTTTATTTTCGTTTCTTTTATTTACAAACTTAATGATATTACGACGTTAATTAATAATAACCTTAATAACCTTAATTACGTTTTTAACTTTTCTTTTTAAAAACCGAATCCGTTACGTAATCAATTTTTTTTCGGAATATTAAGATTTTAATTTATAATACGCCATATCGGCCAAATTATTTCGATCGGTAAAAACGCTTTTTATCCGTATAATAATTTATAAGAATTAACACCGTAACTTTTTACAGTAATATTATCGGCAAAAACCATTTTAAACAAAAACTTAACTTATTTTTTTATTAATCTTATTTATTACTTTTATCAAACTTTTAACGATCGGAATATATCCTTTTTCGATTAGGTTTTACCGTTAGGTAATATATGCAACTTTAACCTTTCATTAAATCCTAAATATATTGAAAGCTTTAATTATTTCGCTTTTATTTTCGGAACTTTTATTAATCCTAATCTTAATCGGAATACCGTACCGGTAAAAGATATATTCGTCCAAAAGCTTTTTAATCGTTATTAACGTAATTAAACGTAAGGCCTTGATTTCCAAATAATCGGATAATTCGTATTTAATTTCGATTATAATTTTATAACCGTCATCCGTAAACATAAATTATATATCGATTATTTAAATAATAATTATATCAATAAATTCCGAAAATCTATAAACCTTTTCGAAACGTTAATCGGCTGCTTTTTAATACTTAATATATATAAATACTACCTTCCGAATATAGCCAAATATTCCGCGCTAATAATATAAAGCTATTATACGACAATAGATCAAGTTTCGCCCTTTATGGCCGTAATCCTTATAATATTACCTGATTACCGTAAAACACTTTTGTTCGGAATTAACGACCTTATGGTTACCATATCGCTTATTTATTTTGCGCTAAAAAATTCCGTCTTAAATAAAATATTTCAAAACCTTTATTTAAAAGTTACTTTTTTTTCCTCGAAACTTTATAAAAGCAATCAAAAATTTCCAATATCGTCAAAAGTTTTGCGTACTTTTACGATTCCTTAAACCAGTTCCTAATAAAAGGCCTTTACTTTATTTTAAAGGATATTAATAACGTTCCGGTTAAAATAAAATTAAACCGAATAATATTTAGCTAGATATTAATAAAATCGTCGACTTTTCCCTTCCATTAATCGTTTAATGCGTTAAAAATTCCAGGTAGCTTTCGGAATAAACCGTTTACGGTTAAGTTCTTTTTTACCAAAGATATACTTAATCTTAAAATCGAACATTTTTATTTAAGCGATTTAACGAATAACCGTAATACTAGGTAAAAAGCTTAAAAAGTTATTAATTTAATTAATACCTTAACGTTAATTTCTAGCAAAAATCGGATGCCATAAATATAATCCCGGAACCTCCTTAAAATATTAAAAACAGTTTAATATTCCAATTTGCCAATATCGTAATTTAATTTTACGCCCTTTTAAGTACCACTTTTATAACGCGCAAGATGCTCGATTCCATTAATTAATTAGCCAAAAATATCTCTATAGCCGACCTTATTTACGTCGGTTTTTATAATAATTTTTTTATATCGGAATTATAATCCAAAATAATTAAGGTCGGGGTTATCGTAAGCTTTCTTTTTAAAGTTTTTATCGCCAGGTTTTAATTAAACCTTTAAACAAAAGGCTTATTTTTTCGGAACAAATTCGTAAAAATTTAATTTTTAAAATATAATATATAATAAAGATTTAATAATAAACGGTAATATTTAAAAAAAAACCTTAACCTCCAAAACCTTTTTATACAACTTAATTTCTAGGATTTTAATTACCTTAATAGTATCGAGTCGGCGACCAGTTAATTTACAAAAAAAATCCGATTATAACGGTAATCTTTTAATATTATTAAAACTTTTTCATACTAATCGAAATACCAGCAAACTTGCAATTAAGAAAAATCTTATTTATATTAAGGATATACTTATAAACGAATTTCCTAATCCTCAAAAAAATTTCTTCGTTATTATATTTAATTTTCGGGCTTTTAATACCGATATTATTAACGAATAAGCGTATTATATCGGATATTAAATCGTTCAAAAGCTTCCTTATTACGCGATAAAAATAAACTATAAAGTTAATAACCCCTTGAAGTAAAATAATTATCCTTAAAAGCTTTAACGATATCGAAAAAGTTATATAATTTTTGCTAGCTGGGGCCAAAGTAACCTAATCGTAACCGGAAAAAAAGTTTACCAAAATTATTAAAAAGCATATCGTAAAGTCTGCGGAAATTTCGTCGTAATTATCTGATATAAACGTATTTCGTAAGGTAACTATATTAAATTTTATCGCGGAATTAATTAATCGTAAGCTATTATCCCTTTTCTTTATAAAAACCAGGCATTTTTATACGCCGCATAAAATTATTCGAATACATTTTTTTAAATTCGGAGTTATAATACGTCAATTAGCTTATTTTTTATATTAATTAATATAATAATACCCTTAACTTACTACATCCTATAAGAAATCGTCCAAATCTCGTAATCTGGTATAATATACTATTTAATCCTGCCGCATTTTTTCTAATTCCAGATTAAGGCAACCTTCTTTCAGTATAGCATCTTTTTAAAAAAGGCTTTTTCCGTACGGATAAATTTGTAACCTAATTAATTAAGGATAACCTTAACTTTTTTATCGATAAATCGAATACCTTACAGCATATTAACTAATCTAAAAAATAAAATAACTAATAAAATACCTAATTTATTTACCTTTTCCCCGGATTAATTAATAACTTATCGTATTTTCTTTAACTTCTTAACTTTCCAATCGGGGTCTCTAAATAATATTAATCCATTAAACGGTACGTCGTTAACAAAAACCACCTTTTTCTACTTCGGCTTATATATAATATTAATTTATATCGATCGGTTATTATTAATTTTATCGTATATTTTATCCTATAAAATTTCGTACAAAACGTATATAAATTCCTTACCGCTAAATTAATCTAAAATAATATCTCCGGGTTCCAGCTAGTTGCTTATAACTTTTTAAATAATTGCCGGATCCTGATTAGTATAAATATTATTAATCGAAAAAATATAAAGGCCTATAAAGCGCTTATTTACCTTTTCGTTCTTAAGCCTGCTTTTGCCAATAAAACGGCTTATAAGTTTACCGGCTGCTTTTTTCTAGCTTCTTATCAATACGGATATTACGAATAACTTTTCCAGCTAAAATTAACGGAATAATAAATTTTTATTGAACCGAACTTTAAGGTTTTTTTATTATTTTAAGGTTTATATTAAATATTATTTTCGATTTAGCCATAAAATTAAGTTTAAGGATTAATAATTACGTAATATAATGGTCATCGACGACAAATAAAGGAATAATAATTAATCGGCCAACTAACCAAACGAAAGCCTCGATTATATCTTCGAACCGGATTTTTTTTTTGAAAATTAAAACCTATAAATAATACGTAAGTTTATCGTATAACTAATCCGTATCGCTTAACGTACGATATAATAATAACGTTAAATTCGGCTTTAATATCAATAATTCCATTAATTGAATTTTTGCTACCTTTATAACCTATTCGGACTGCCAGCTTAAATAACGAGATAATATATTCGGCTGAATTATATTATTAAACCGATAAAATATTAATTTCTTTCTGGCTTTTTGCTTTATAACCGATATTTATGGTAAAAATCTTAACGGGTTTTTTCGAGTTTAAAGCCTTTAACCCTCGTATTTCGGCTTCGGTTATCTTAATCGTTTCCTAGTTTTTGCAACCAAATACTTTCAGAATTTTAATAGCTATAAAATTCTTAAAAGCTTTACCGAAATCTAAATAAACTTCGATTAATTCGGACCAAATAATTTTAAATTTCTTTTTAACGTTTTTTCGGATCTTTTTTTTCCAGAATTTAACTCTATACTTATTGGTTAGGCCTTTATAAATAAGGATATTATTTATTTAAATACCGATTTCCATATTATGGAAAAAAGATGCTTCGTACATTATATTATCCTCGTTAATTTCATATTCGGTTTTATTCTTCTTTGTATTTCCGGATTCCTTTTTTTCCTTTCTAGAACGCTTAATTATTATAATATTAATAAACATAATCGGCTGATCGGAGTCGTCGATTTTTAGGGCTTGGATTTCCTCCAGATATCGGGTTCCTTTACTTTTAACAAAATCGTTCCTTAGCCAGTTACGTAAAGGTACCTTTTTATAAAACGGTTTTCCGCCTTAATTGACGAAATAAATTATATTAATCTCGGTTACTTTAAATTAATTAATATCGGTTTCTTATCGATTTCGCTTTAGGATCGTAATATACTTCGGAAATTTAATTAAATTATTAATATCCGGATCGGAGCCAGTCGATAAATTATCCATTCCTCGGAAGATGTCATTTCGTCGAGCAAAATACCGCATCTTTTCCTTATATCGAACAGGAAAAACTAGCGAACCATAAATCCATTCTAAAATCTTTTTTTAAATCGGGATTTATTATTCGATCGTTTAATTTTTAAAAATTTAAAGAAATTAAATTATACCTAATATCGCTTTATCCTTAAAAGTTTCAAAAAAATAATATATCTGTCGTTAACAAATCAAATTAATCCTATAATCTTCATATTAATAAATAAACGGCATTTTTATATATTATATCCTAATCTTTAGCAAAACTAATAGATATCTTAATCAAAGTTACTATAACGTCCACCTTAGCCTTAATAATTACTTCGGTAACTTCCTTATCCTCGGTATTTACCTTATTTACGATAAAGGTTATATCGATTATATTTATCCGGCTGGAAATTAATTACATTAATCGACAGATCCGCACCATATATCTAAACCCAAAATACTTTTTATTTAAACGGAACGTAATATTATAAAATCCGGATAACCTTTCGGTTCCGTATCTCCTTTTTAAAAACTTCGAGATTTTGCATTTATCGTACTTATATAATTTTTAAGTCCTAAAAAGCGTTAAGAATTTCAGATACCTAATCGGTCTAACTAAATACCGTTTGTCGTAAAAGGGGACTTTCTTATCGAAATTATTTAATCTACTGGGTCGAATAAAACCGGTTTTTATTTTTTCGGCCAAGATTAAAACGGATACTTACTAAAGGTTATTTACGGCCTTTATATTTAAAAAGTTCAGCCTTATTAACAGCTTAAATTTTAATTAGTAACCATATTTAGTTATAAATCGTCGCGTACAAATTTTCGAACTTTGTGGACGAATTATTAAGGATTTTTTCGAAATACTTAACGGATATACCTTTTAGCAAGCTTTCAGTATATTCGTTCTTGCTGGTTATTTTCCTTTTCAGCTTGGATTTCTTAATAATATCTCGCACCCTGGCAGCGTATTCCAGATAGTAATCGTATACCTAATTAAGCTTTTGACGCTAAACTTATTGCGTTAAAATCCTCAATTAATCTTTTGCTATCCGAATTTACTTAAGATTTTGCAACTTAAAGGTTTTTAAGATAATTTAAATAACCTTATTCCAGTCAGTAATTTTATTAAGGATAACTTTAATTCGGTTTTTTATAACAAAGCTATCGGTTTAATAAGGTACCTTATTAATTATCTTAGTTTCAAAAAGTTTGTACTTCTTAAACAATCTGGTAACTCCCTTAAGCCAGTCTATAACTCCGGTACTTAAGAAACGAAAATCGGGAAAGGCGGAAAAGTCCGGAAGGACCATAAAAGCCGAAAGCTTATCTATGATGTCTATAAAACCGAGCTTTTATTAACCAGTCGTATTAAAAAGTAAGACGTTTAATATAGGTACTGCAAGGCCTGTAAATAACTTTAACGACCTTGAGGCTAATATAAGGTTTCGTCCTTTAGGTACGTTAATTACGATACCGGGTTTTATTTGGGTATTTATATCCTTGGCCGGTTTTAAGAACCCAATCCGACTATTATTATTCTGGAGTTTAATTTTGCTAGGTTTATTATCGTAAGAATTTTTTAATAATCGGTACTAGGTAGTTATACCTAAAGGAAGATTCGAAAAATTAGGGAAATATAATGTTGGCAATAATTTATATTATAAATCTTAAAATTAAATAATAATTTCGGAAAATTTCGATAAATCTTTAGTAGATTTGCCAGAATTTATTTTAAATTAATTAATATTACCGGTCCTTAAAGAACTTGGGTTTCGAAATGTTACCCTAAATAAAATATGTTTAGGTATAAGGTAAATAATTATCCGTAATAATTATTTTCGGTATATTTTCCCTTTCTTTCGAGCCCGAAAAGTAGATAACCTTTTTTTTTTTACCATCCGTCCGAATAATTTTATTCTAATTGTTACTGCGTCGTTAGTTATTTAATTACGCTTTTTATAATTTATTAATTAATATTTTTATTACTAACTTAAGCGTTATAATATTTAAGCTTAACAGAAGAAATAGATCCCAAATAATACCACCTATTAATAATTAAATAAAATACCGCTTAATTAACGCCAGAAAGGTTCAAAATATATCTTGTAACGTTTCGTACCTGGTTCCTGCATTATATTAAGAAACGTTATTCTTTTTTCGATAATCTTTTTTTATATGCAAAATGGGTGGCTTTATAACCTTTTTTTTTTCTGTTCGTATTCGTTATTTTATCCATATCGTTAATCGTATCGTCGCTTTATTTATTTGGATAATCTAAATCCTAATAGCTACGTCGTTAACGACGTAATCTTAACTTTTTTAAGCCTTATTAATTAAGTTTTATAATTTATTTTGTTACGTAATTTTCTTATTAATACGTATAATAATTTAAATTACGTAATCGGTTTAAAATTTAGATAATTAATTTATGTTCCGAAACCGGTCGCTTATAAACGTTCGTGCTTTTTCGCCGTTATTTAAGTTAAGTTGTTTTTATATAAGGCCTTAATTTAATAACTTTTTTTATTAATCGTTTAAAAGGTTACATTATTATTGTAACCGTAACCAAAATCGTAATTACGATCGCGTATAATTGCTATCGTACGTTTCTAATCAGGACTTTATCCATTCCGCCTTATAATCGGGAGATCGAAAGTTACTTCGGTAGCTAATTAGAGCCAGTTTCCTTTTCTTGGTAGCCAGATAAAATGGGGCGGAATAGAGTTAGCCCTGATTAGTACGAAATTAAAGAAAATGTTACGAATGAGCCCAGGGTTCCAAAGAAAATTGAAATTAATGCAATTAATCTGGTGTTAAAACCAGTTTGTCGGTGATAATAAGTCTCTCGATAAGTGGTGTTCGTGTCGGGGTTACGCTCGGCGAAAAAGAGCTCCTAGAAATATATGAGTGGTGCTGATTAACTGATCAGTGGACCCATATCCTTGGCCCTGCACCCTGCACCATTTCATTATAATCGTAACAAATAATAAAATATAAAAGTTTGTAATTATCTGCTGAAAGTTTAGGATATATTATATATTCCGGAATAATATAATATTCGGAGGATAATTATTTATGGTTACCGAATTCTGTTCGTAATTAACCGTTTTGGTCGTATATTTTATACCCTTATATATCGAAATAATAAGTATATCTTAACGTAATAATTATTTTAAAAGCTATTAGTTTTAAATAATATTTACAAACTTTAACCGTAATACTTTTGCAAATAACATAATTTTTATATTTTAGGTTATTCTGTTTAACCCTGCTGGTCGTAATAATAATAAATTCCTGATCGCCAGAAATAAAGCTTACTTTCTTTCATTTTTTTCCTCGCTATCTGTATCTCGTTCGGCCGTACGGATTTTTTTCTTGGGCTAAGGAATCCTTTCCTTTTTAAAATTCCCTTTAGGCAAAAAATGCAAGGTCGAATGGGTTCAAGCCTTATTTTCCAGGCTGAGCCAAATACATAGAAAATCATTACACGATGTAATTTGCACGATAGATACTATACCCAGTACCTTCGAACACGATGATTGATTAATGGTTTTCACGGTTAGGATAGATTGATACCTCAGTCCCATAGAGCCTCACTTTGAAGCCGAATGCGTAGTTGCCGATAAGCTTCGACCCTGGTGAACCTTATGCCCGCTGGCTGGTTCGGCAGGGTCAGACAATATGACTTAGGAGATGTTAAGCTTTGCGCGGTAAACCTTAAGGATAAACCTTAACGGTAAACCTTAAAAATAAACCTTAAAGGCAAACCTTAACGGTAAACCTTGAGGATAAACCTTAAAGATAAACCTTAAAGATAAACCTTAACGGTAAACCTTAAGGATAAACCTTAAAAGCAAACCTTAATAGTAAACTT